>JARYGA010058611.1:0-102008 GCA_030545235.1 Helianthus tuberosus | reverse complement strand
GGTCCAAGAAATGCTTGTAAAATCGGACAATTAAATAGAATGGTCGAAACGGAAATACATAACACTTGATGATGACAAATTGGGCGTATCGACATCGTGACCAAGTTACTACAAAGTCAAGTCTAAAATAACATATTTTGGACGTTAAAACGATCACATATATAAGTGACCTATAACAAGAATCCGGAAAGTCAAAAACTATAAAAATTACCAAACATTTTTCATAGGAAAAATGAACTTATTTAAAGTTGATACTTTGTAACATTTTGGCAAAAATTGCAAGATTATGTTAATGGACTCATGAAGTTAGAATTGGGCCTATCAAAGTTAGTAATGGGCTAGGCCCAAATTCCTTAATACATGGGCTAGGGCCCAATGGCAATATAACATGGGCTCGGCCCAATAACATAGATAACATGGGCTCGGCCCAATGACATGGGCTCGGCCCAATAACATTAAAACATGGGTTAGATATGATAACATAGATGACATGGGCTCGGCCCAATGACATGTGCTCGGCCCAATGACATGAGCAAAGGCTTAGTGACATGCGTGCACTGCACGAGAACGTGTGAAGAACGAAGCCGGTCAAACATAAGTCAATATACATAGAATACATGAATACGCTTATGAATTCAATATGTATAGAATATATGTATACACATAACAATTGAGCGAGTAATCTACCAACGCTCTAAAATACAAAGTTGTTCCAAAGATAACAAACGAGAACATAATAAAGAATTCAAGATGAACAACATGTACGAGGTCCGAAAGACCTAGTGTCTAACGAGATTAGTACACATGTAGGTTATTGACACGTACGGACGCTCACTTGGATATCATAATACACGAAACACAAACTTGTGAGTTCATAACCCCCACTTTTTACTGTTTTACATTTTTATAAATGTTTTCGGGGTTGGAAAGACATGCAAGTTTTGCAAAAACACAATGTTTCGAGAAACAAAAATCATATGTTTCTAAACCATTTTGCAACAGGATTTCAACGAACTCAAATGGTTTACAAAAAGGTTTAAGCTAAAGTTATCGGTTCTTACAACAAATACGTATTTACGAAACGCACATGATTTTCATGACTAGGGACGGGAATGTCCAAGTTACAACAATAGGACTGGGTTGGTCTGCGTACGAAAAACGAGACAACCCAGTGAATTCATGTCCCTCCTTTCACTGTTTTCAATGTTTTGTTTTCAAAAACATCGAGGGGAAATACATGCTAAAACTATTGGTATGTTAGTTACGGAGTAGTAGATAACATGATCAATGTGCATAAGTAGGGAGATAAGATTAGTAACCATTAATCACTTAGTGACCAAGGTGCAAAAGGTGTAGATCTATTGGGCTTGAGGCACGCCCCACTCCTGGTTGGTATACCCTGGAGTGCTTTTGTGATCCCAAATGATGAATTGTTCTCGGTTTGGTTATTTGCTTATGGTACATTATGTCAGGGGGCTCGCTACCCACTGATAGATCCTTAACAGACTCCATGAATGAATCAGAACATACCATGATTACAAGATAACATTTATGAGATTTCATGATAACAAATACTGCATGAACTCGCTCAACTTTTTGTTGACTTTTTAAAACTACATGTATTTCAGGAAACAGGTCTTGAGCCGGTGATTCACTATGGGATTCGGGAAAACAAATGACAACGATTGCCACTTTTGAAGGGTTTGTCTTCTATATCCCAACTTCCTATGGGTATATAGGAAACAAAACGTTACTAAGCTTTATGTTAAAACTATCTTTTGTGATGTGTAAAACAATCTGATAACTATGTTACGTCTAATGTTGTGAACATGTATGGCACTTGAAACTACTTTTGGGAAAATATGTAAATGTTCGTTGGAATTTATATAACTATGGCAACGTTGTTGGTTCATGTTGTTAAATACATTTGGAGGCATTGATTACATTTCTTACGTCACACACAATACGCTTCCGCTACTAGAAGGGTGTGAGAGATTGGTATCAGAGCCCCGATTGTAGTGAACCGGGGAAAAACTTTTATTAAAGTTTGGTCTACAATCACCGAAGGGCTCTCATATGAAAACAAAGTTGATAACATTACAAAAGTTATTTCGAAAGTATGACAAAAATGACAAAAGGTTTTCATTGTGTCATGATAACATAAGGATCTATCACGCGGGCTCAATCATATGTAACGGATAAGAATCAATGCATGGGTAGTCTATAAGGAATAGACATGAAAACATTAGGAAGTACATGTGAAACACAAGAACAAAAACAACATGAGATTTAGTGACTATATATATAATGTATTTATATATGTGTTGTAAAGAATATTTTGCCATGAACGAAAATACCTTCGACTATGAATTCTATTATTACAATTGACTCACGCGATGAGAATGACGACCTCGCGGCTATTACGAACCTTATGGCGGGCGTGGTCCCTGAGAGAGACCCTAAAGTATTGATCCCATGGGAGATGGTTGTTTACCATCGGGTGGTATATGCCTGGCTTCGGTAGTGACGACGAGCCGGAGGTGGCGGCCTTGGACAACAACTCTACTATTGGGACGAGGTCCCTGAGATTCATATTAGTCATGCTTGATTTCATTCCTGTCCAGACAAGAAAGATGAAGTACTCATCTTGAAGGTACCCCTCTAGTTATTAGTATGACAAATTCTTTTATTACTACTTCGGCTAACATTATGCCCTTCCACGAATAATGACAATGGGCGTTAGCACGTGGACCATTACGAAGGTCCCTCATATGTTGAAGGTATATAGACAATAGTGCCCTCTCTTTGACTGATCAGTTGCTTGAACGAGAGAATGCTAGGGTGACCATGCAAGATAACTTATTATTACGGGGGCCCACGTAATTACAACTTGTAGTGTATGGGAATCCTAGTGAGCTCTGCGGGTCAAGCTAATGATCACTAGCCATAAGAAATTCCTAAGTTGTTCAAGTTTCTATCTAGTGGAACACTAACCGGAACGGTTACTATAACACTCTACGATACAGGAAGACTACACGTATTGTTTGCACTTAACATTCGATCTATAACACGAGTCATCTGAGACTAGTCATCGAAAGCAAACAAAACTCGTTAGCCACTCATGGAGGATTTTTCCTCAACATTCTCGAAATTCTTGTACATGGACTGGTTCTTTGGTGTCTATGACACCTTACCTTATCTTAGTTATCGAAGATGATTACATTAAACTCTGTCGTTTGATATTTATGTTATTCCAAGGGATACTATGGCATGAGTCAAGCTACAACCCTTTCATGGTATTATTCGACATCTATGGAAATTATAACAATTTTTTTCGAAGCTCGTGGAGCTCAAGGAATATCAGCGTATTCGTCACATGGGCTAGTGCGGCAAAGGATTTTTCCTACTTTGGGCGATCGAGATCCAGGAAGTATGGGATATACGTTGTAAAATTGGAGACGACCGTTTGGTTTCTCCTCCTTAACGAATTACTTCTTTTCCCATTTAGGCACATGGCTAATACACTCAAGAGGTACTATGCATTTTGGAATGCATTTATTCATGAATATCATTGTTCAAACAAACCGGAGCAACGCTGTCTTGAGGTTTCCATGACCAATCACATTCTTAATTCTTAGGCGCATGATAGGCTATATATGTCCAAATAAAATCCTAGACCCAATGATACTATGGATCGGAAACAACGTGGTGTTTACAAGAAAAACTACACCTAGAAGAGGGTTAGTTGATCAGCGCCCTACTATTAAAGTTGAACTAGAGGTCATACGGAACAACATGAGGTTGTCGAGTCGACACTAGTGATGGTACTGATGGTACCGGTAGGTCAAGTGGTTCAAACCCCGATGGGACGAGAATGAGTGGCAATGCCACACTTGGAGATGCAATCACACCAGATTTTAATCCTAAGGCTTTTCCGGATTATAAGCCGCGAGACCTCATTGATACGGAAGGTGCGGTGAGTTCTATCCGCTAGATAAAGACAAGGAAGTCAGTTAACCTTGCTAATAAATGTACTCCCAAGTAAACGTTTTGGTAAACAGATAGCCTTCTGTTGAATGAGGCGTTAACTTGGTGGAATCTCTAAGTGCAAACTATAGGGAGTAATACAACAAAGAGGTTATTGTGGGAAGAACTCAAGAATCTTAAGCGAGAAGAGTATTGCTCGCTAGTGGAAAAATTCCAAGTTTGGGAACCGAGCTCTAGAACTCGATCATGATTAGAGCTAACGTTGTTAGTTACCCCGACGCCTCTACAATATGTCAAGGGTTGATTGCATATTGGATAACACTCGAATCCAAACGCACTGAGCGCTACATTTGGGGTTTAGCCCTGAGATCCGAATCATGATCACATCATGTCACCCTACCTAGATTTATTTTCAAGTAACTCTCTCAGTTAGTCTCACCAAGGATGTGGTGAGGATGGGGGACTGCCCAAGGAGGGTGTTAAGAGAAAGAGAAATCCCGTGACAAGCAAAGCGAAGGCGATTACTGCCATAATCGATGCTCGCATTAAGAAGTATGCTAATAACTTGTCAAAATTCGGAATGAGATAGGTGAAACTTTCATCATGAGGACACTTGCAAAAGTGACAAGAGTAGCAGTGTGGTGAGACTTGGCACAAAACATAGACTAATGAGTTAGCTATATTTAAGAATGAACGAGGTGGTTTTTACTGTGGCAAGGAGGTCACTACGAGCGTGGATGGTTAAGGATGAATCAAGCCAGTGAGTAAGCAAGTCTAGGGGTATGCTCTACTCTAGAACCATCATGTATCAATTCTTTGGATACCAACGTCGGCTTAACTTAGTGTCTTTAGATACTAAGCATATACACGAATTAGAGTCATGTAGGTTAAACATGTCTTGCTCTATCAAGTTAGCTAATGAGGAATTAGCGAAGTCATGTGAAGTTATTAAAGGGTCACTGATACGTTCCTATCAACCGACCCGTTGCATACGTGTTGTTTAACACCGGTGTCGGTATTAGCTTCATCCCCATAAAATTCAAAGTATGCTTGGCCGAGTCAAGTAAACTAGACATCCTCTCATTCAATAGGATTGGCCAATGGTAAATTAGTCAAGTCAGGAAAGACATCAAAGGATGCACAATCGAACTTGGAGCACAAAAATTCAGTAACGACTTTTCACTCATTCAATTAGGTTGTTATGACTTAACTTCTGGCATAGATTGGTTGGCCGACAACCGAGCAGAAGTAGTTGTGCTGCGAAAACTATTATTCTTTTTCCCCCTGTCTGACGAGAGAACATCTTTTGGTGCACGAAGAGAAACACGACACACGGCTACTGACCAACAACTGTATGAAGGCTCGGAAGAGTCTGAGAACAGGATGCATCGCCTTTCTTGTCCATGTGGTCAACAAGTAGGCCATGTAGCGCAAGGTGGAGGACATCCATGTGGTAAGGGAATACCCTGAAGTCTTTCCAGAAGACTTACCGGGACTACCTCCGCAGCGACAAGTCGAATTCAGTGTCGATCTTGTGCCAGGAGCTGCACCGGTGGCGAAAGCTTGATATAGACTCGCACCCTCAGAGATGCAGGAATTATCTACTCAGCTGTAGGAATTGTTTGACTAAGGATTTAATAGACCGAGTTTCTCACCTTGGGGAGCTCCGGTGCCATTTGTCAAGAAGAAAGACGGAACCTTTCGGATGTGTATAGATTACCAAGAACTGAACAAGTTTACCATAAAGAACCGGTATCCTTTACCAAGGATTGATGTAAGGACTCTCAAATATGTCATAAACCAACCCACTATTAAAAACCCGTATCCCTGAAACCATACTATGTATAAAAAACCAAGAAAACAAGAAGTATGGTCTTCAGGCGGGCCGCGTAAAGGTTAAGCATACCTTACGCGGGCCGCGTCAACCAATGTTTGACCGGATAAGTGTTCCGGATCCACGTGGTATCCAGCTGGCTAACCTACTCGTGACTGGTCAAAGCTACTCGTAGACTGGGCGGCCACGCGGGCTGCGTAAGTGTTAACCTTGGGTTTACGCGGGCCGCGTGAACCTTCAATTTCAGCTATAAATAGCTTGTCACTTGCACAATCCACTGGTGTCGATAAAAACTTTCAAAAACGAATTCGTATCACTCTGAAGTCGAAATTTCATATATAATTAGTGAGGTGCTGCTCCGATACCGGGTATTAACTCGATCGCTGCTACGATTCAATGTCCGATCGATTAAACTATAGGGTTTATGCTTTGTCATTCGTTGTTAATTCAATGGATGTTTAAGTATCGCACTTTGTCATTCGTTGTGAAGGTTTTAATCTTGTGAGTTATCATAAATGCTGTATTAGTTACTAACCGAGTTCGTGTGCGTGTTATTAATTTAGGTTAAAAGGCTAATCAGTAGGCTAGGCTCTGCTCAAATTAAATCTGCAATGTGAGTCATTCTATTTTTATCAAATTACTTTACAAAACTCTATTTGTTTTCAATGTTATAATTACGGGGATTAAGTCTTTGTAATCACCAAGTTACAGCCGGTATGTAACTCTATTGTATACATTACTTGATAAACGTCACCATTGGACAACGGGGCCAAAGGGTGATATGACCATAGTCACAGACACCATCGGGCTCAGAGGCTACCGATGAATGTCGAGTGACAAGTATTGTGGGTAGTTGGTTGATATATGGAAACATTGTAATCGCTCTTAATACTGTAAATTATAACAAACGCATCATTTTTTTTATAAAAAGAATGATTCACCAAGATTTCTCGCTGACAAAACCTTTTTCAAACATGTTTCAGGTGATCTGTTGTGATCCAGGAAAAGTGCCGTGAAGCACTACAAGCTTAAGGAAGTGGCTCAATATAAAATAAAGAAACATGTTTTGTAAAATAAAGATTTCCCAGAGAAATCATATGATTGTAAATTACCGGGTTTTATCCCTAGTTGTGAAATAAAATAATCGGGAAATTATAATTTTAAAAAGATCCTGAAAAAGACTTCCGCTGTTAAATAAATACCACGGGATTTTCTGTCCCGCGTCTCCTGAAACGGGTCAAACCGGGTCGGGGCCGTGACAGAAATAAGGTGGTATCAGAGCCACTGATTTAAGCCAATTAAGTATTTAGAAAATACTTAATTTTTCTACTTGTCATTTTTTGATTATGTGTTTTCTTATTTGAATATTTGTGTACAGTATGGGTAAACAAAAGCTGTCAAACATCTATCTTAAATTAGATAGGTCATCCAACGAGAAGAGAAGTTCATCCCAAACCAAATCCTCAAATCACTCTGTAATTCCTTAAGGAGGAATATTTGTGCGAAAGGCACAATATGAGGAACCACTTTCTCCTAATAAAAGAAGTTTGATTTTTAAGAAAAGTCAGGAGAAAATAAAGAAATTCTGAGAAAAGAAGATTAAACAGGAAACCCAGGAATTAACCAGTAAATCACCTTGGGAGGACAAGTTAGATGAGAAATGGGCAGATCTTTATATGCTAGCTACTGTAGCAGTAAATGCAAATCTTTAAATATTTTAACTTAAGTTTAAGCAATCTTATCACCTATAATCCAGAAACCTTATCCAGTAAATAAATAAGTTTACAGTAAACCTTAATATGTTTTAAATTTCAGTTGTTTTCACGCAGTATGAAATAATATTTAAAGGTTATCTATGCAATTTTGTTATAAAAATTTTAACTTAGTAATTGTGTGTATTTTGCATGTGTACTAAACAAGCATGAATGACTTGTCTGACGCCCTTCAGAATTTAAATCTCTATCCGGTAAAAATAGAGGTTTCCAGAGATTTCAATAGGTATATACCAGACGTAGAAGAACCTATTGAATTTAATGCTCCACCTCCGGAGAAACCCAAGCCCAAGAAAAGGAGGAGATTTGTAGGATGGAGGCGTGTGCGCAGGAGGAAACCCGCCACTAGAAAGATACCTAAAATAGAAAATCCCTTAGACAAAGGGAAGGGGATTGAAGTCGGGGAAGAGTCTAGGCAGATGGGATTACAGTTTGATGAATATTCTAAGCAAATAGAAATGGAGATTGGAGGAGGTTCTAAACAAACTCAGATAGAAATTGGGGAAAGCTCTAAACAAACCCAGGAAATGACATTACAAGAGGAGCTAGATTTTATATTGGCAAGCTGTGATACTATTAAGCCTGTCAATACAAAAGTTTTTACTCATCCTATTGAAACTCAACTTCCAATAAATTTGGAACCAGCAATCCCAGAACCTATAATTCACACCCAACCTCTAGGAATGGACGAGTGGTGGACGAATGATTGGCAGTTCCAAAATCTGCTCAACAGTCCTTATTCCTTTCTTCCTCAATTTGACCCAGAACCTATACCTAATCCACATATGAGCAATGAGAATTTAGCTGAACTCCGCCACTTTGGCGAATAGTTAATGGATGCAGGATATAGTATCAGGGAGGTAGGAGAACAAATCTCCTGGAAGTACGATGAAAGGGAGCGCCGTTATTAAAATATCAGCTGACGAGGAATAAGGGGTTTATGAGACTGTGGTTGTATAATAGCAATAATAATATAATCATGTGAAATAACCTAAAATAAAACTTTGTAAGATAATGGTGTGTATTGATGCATACTATTAAATATAAAAATGGAAATCGAGAATTCGATAGTTTTGACTATATGTGTGTATTTGAAATTTATATGATTGTTTTGTGTATAATTGTTATTTAATCGATACTAATAAATTATATTAATTATCAGATGGAAAACGCTAATAACGAACTAGTTAATAAGGTTAATCAATCTGAGCAACACCCGGAGGATCAATTTTTAAATAGGCAAGATATAGAAAATATCGTTGCTCAAGGGATAGCTAATACTATTCCAGCAATTGTTGCTGCTGTTAGAAATCCAATCGAACCTCAACAAATCATTCCTAGCAAACGTATTTCTGAAGATAACAGTAATAGCGTAAATGGAGGCGGTAATCATACTAATCACGATAATAATCCACGGCAGGCTCCGCTCCCTAAGAAAATGAAAGCTACAACACCTGGTTGCACTTATAAAGAATTTCTTGCTTGTAAACCATCTGAGTTTGCAAGCAATGAAGGAGCAACTGCGGTACTGCGTTGGTTAGAGAAAACCGAGGCAGTTATTACAATAAGTAAATATGCTAAGGACGATCAGGTCATGTACGCGTCAAATATTTTTAAAGGGGGGCACTAGAATGGTGGAACACGGTGTTACAAGCAAAAGGAAGGATGATGGTGTATGCTATGAACTGGGAAGAATTTAAGAGTCTTGTAGAAAGAAAATTTTGTCCCGAATATGAAAAAGATCAAATGGCGAATAAGTTCTTAAACCATCGAATGATGGGTGTAGATTGTCGCGGTTATACTTCAACATTCTTTGAATATGCTAGAGTGGTACCAACACTGGCTTCGCCAGCACCGGTACTCATTTCTCGCTATATTTGGGGATTGATTAGCGAAATTCGTAACATCGTTAAAGCTGCGAGACCTCGTACTATTGACGATGCAGTAGAATTAGCCAACACCCTAACTGATGAACTGGTGCGCACAAGAGATGATAATAGGAAAAAGGAACTGGCTCAGAAAATTACCCAAGGATTTCGTACGGGTAATAATAGTAGCTTCAGGAGAAGAGGAACAGGGCAATCTTCAACTCCGCCATTCTGCAGGAATTGCAGAAATAAGCATTATGGAAGATGCAATGTAATCTGCAACTTTTGCAAAACTGGAGGACATCGCGAAGAAGATTGCAGAAAGAAAACCAGGATCTGCTATAACTGTGGAGAAAATGGACATTTCAAGACAGAATGCCCTAAATTGGTCAAACCAGTAGACAACAAAGCCAAAACAGCCGACGGAACTACCAAGAAGAATGTTCGAGCCTTCCAGTTAACTACTCAGGAAGCCGAGCTGATTCCTGACGTGATAGCTGGTACGTTCCTAATTCACAATGTATATGCAAAAGTATTATTTGACTCTGGTGCAAACCAAAGTTTTATTAATACTTCATTCTGCCAAGCTCTTAATTTACCCTTAACCAACCTTAGGCAGATTTTTATAGTCGAAACAGCAGACGGAAATTCTGTTAGCATAGATAAAGTTTTGCAAAAGGAAAATATAGAACTCTCAGGTCATAAATTCTTTGCAAACCTATTACCTATGAAATTAGCCGAATTTGATGTTGTATTAGGAATGGATTGGTTAGTAGCCAACCATGCTCGAATTCTGTAGAAATTCAGGCACCTACTGGAGAAATTATTACGATTACAGGAGATAAACCACGGAAACCCATGAAGTTCATATCAGTAATGAAAGTTGCTAGTTATGAACGAAAGCAAGGAATAGTATATATGATTTCAGTAATCATTAGTACTAAGGGTAAAGAACTTAAGGAGATTCCTGTAGTCTCGGAATACCCAGATATATTCCCAGAGGAGTTACCAGGATTACCACCAGATAGGGAGGTAGAATTTAGAATTCATTTAATTCCCGGAACTATACTGATAGCCAAGGCACCTTATCGGTTAGCTCCCACAGAAATGTTAGAATTGAAGAAGCAATTAGATGAATTACTAAGTAAAGGTTTCATACAACCAAGTTCATCCCCGTGGGGAGCACCAGTGTTGTTTGTAAAGAAGAAGGATGGTTCGATGAGAATGTGTATTGATTATAGAGAATTAAATAAAGTTACAATTAAGAATCGATACCCATTACCTAGAATTGATGATCTTTTTGATCAACTTCAAGGAGCTAGATATTTTTCTAAGATAGATTTACGCTCCGGATATCATCAATTGAAGGTACAAGAAGAAGACATACCTAAGACGGCTTTCAGAACTAGGTATGGTCATTACGAGTTTACAGTCATGCCCTTCGGATTAACGAATGCACCTGCCGCATTCATGGACATGATGAATAGAATCTGTAAACCGTATTTGGATAAATTTGTAATTGTCTTCATTGACGATATACTTATTTATTCCAAAAGTCAAGACGAACATTGTCAGCACTTGCATGCACTCTTAACTTTGTTAAGAAAAGAAAAGCTGTACGCCAAATTCTTGAAGTGTGAATTTTGGTTGCAAGAAGTGCAATTCTTAGGTCACATGGTGAATCATGAAGGCATTCATGTAGATCCTGCTAAGATAGAGGCAATTACTAAATGGAAGGTTCCACAATCCGCAATGGAAATTAGAAGTTTTATAGGTTTAGCAGGATATTATAGACGGTTTATTAAGGATTTTTCCAAAATAGATGTACCATTAACTAATCTAACCTGTAAAGCAGTTAAGTTTGAATGGGGACCTAAACAAGAAGAAGCCTTTAGGATCTTGAAACAGAAATTAACCAATGCTCCAATCCCAGCCTTACCAGAAGGAACTGAAGACTTTGAAGTATACTGTGATGCTTCAAAACTAGGATTTGGATGTATGCTAATGCAACGCAAGAAGGTAATTGCGTATGCCTCAAGGAAATTGAAAAAGCACGAAGAAAACTATACGACTCATGACTTAGAATTAGGAGCCGTAATTTTTGCCTTAAAGATTTGGAGACATTATCTATACGGAAGTAAGTTTACTGTCTATACAGATCATAAAAGTTTAAGATATATATTTGGGCAAAAAGAGTTAAATATGAGGCAAAGAAGATGGATGGAAATCCTAAGTGACTACGACTATAATATTCAATATCATGAAGGAAAGGCAAATGTAGTTGCAGATGCCTTAAGTCGTAAGTACCATGAGAAACAACAAAGAGTTCGTGCTCTTAGGTTAAATCTACAGTTAGATTTAATGGAACAATTGAAGAATATTCAAGAAACAGCAATCAAGGATGATGCTGAAGGAATGAAGGGATAAATAAAAGAATTAAAGCAAGGAGCTGATGGAATTTGGAGATTCCACAAAAACAGAATCTGGGTACCTAGGCAGGGAGAATTAAGAAATAAGATTTTAGAAGAAGTCCATAAATCTAGGTATACCATGCACCCTGGAAACAATAAGATGTACCAAGATTTAAGAAAGAATTTCTAGTGGATAGGCATAAAGAAGGATATAGCTAGATATGTTTCTAAGTGTCTTACTTGTTCACAAGTTAAGGCAGAACACCAGAAACCTTCAGGTCTATTACAACAATTAGAAATGCCTGTATGGAAATGGGAACTCATAACAATGGATTTTGTTACTAAGTTACCCAAAACCAGAAAAGGTAATGATGCGATTTGGGTAATTGTGGATCGATTAACCAAATCTGCTCACTTTCTACCAATGAAAGAAACCTTTAGCATGGAAAGATTGGCAAAGTTGTATGTAGATGAAGTTGTATCTTTACATGGAGTTCCACTCTCCATTGCTTCCGATAGGGATAGTCATTTTACTTCTCACTTTTGGACAAGTTTCAAACAAGCAATGGGAACTCGACTAAATCTGAGTACGGCATATCATCCACAAACAGACGGGCAAAGTGAAAGGACGATACAAACTCTAGAAGACATGCTCAGAGCATGTGTAATAGATTTTGGTGGAAACTGGGATGATCACTTACCGTTAATTGAATTCTCCTATAACAATAGTTATCATTCAAGTATTGAAACTGCCCCATTCGAGGCACTGTATGGAAGAAAGTGCAGAACTCCAGTTTGTTGGGCAGAAATAGGAGAAAGTCAATTGACAGGTCCTGAAATAGTACAAGAGACAACTGACAAGATTAATCAAATAAAAGAAGGACTAAAGACGGCTCGAGATCGTCAGAAGAGTTATGCAGATAATAGACGAAAGCCGTTAGAGTTTAAAGTCGGAGATAAAGTACTGTTGAAAGTTTCACCTTGGAAAGGAGTAGTTCGATTCGCTAAGAAAGGAAAGCTAAGTCCAAGATACGTAGGACCATTTCCAGTGATCCAACGTATAGGACCAGTTGCTTATCGTCTGCAACTACCAGAAGAGTTAGTTGGAGTACATGATGTATTTCATATATCCAACCTCAAGAAATGTCTATCAGACGAATCCCGGGTAATACCTCTTCAAGATATAGAAGTAAATGAAAAGCTAAAATTTGTTGAGAAACCAGTCCAAATAGAAGACAGAAAGGTGAAATTTATCAAACACAAACGGTTAGTACTTGTCAAAGTCAAGTGGAATTCAAAGAGAGGACCAGAATACACTTGGGAGCTGGAATCAGAGATGAAACGAAAATATCCTCACTTATTCCAGTAAATCTCGAGGACGAGATTTTAAATAAGGTGGGGAGAATGTAAGGACTCTCAAATATGTCATAAACCAACCCACTATTAAAAACCCGTATCCCTGAAACCATACTGTGTATAAAAAACCAAGAAAACAAGAAGTATGGTCTTCAGGCGGGCCGCGTAAAGGTTAAGCATACCTTACGCGGGCCGCGTCAACCTATGTTTGACCGGATAAGTGTTCCGGATCCACGTGGTGTCCAGCTGGCTAACCTACTCGTGACTGGTCAAAGCTACTCGTAGACTGGGCGGCCACGCAGGCCGTGTAAGTGTTAACCTTGGGTTTACGCGGGCCGCGTGAACCTTCAATTTCAGCTATAAATAGCTTGTCACTTGCACAATCCACTGGTGTCGATAAAAACTTTCAAAAACGAATTCGTATCACTCTGAAGTCGAAATTTCATATATAATTAGTGAGGTGCTGCTCCGATACCGGGTATTAACTCGATCGCTGCTACGATTCAATGTCCGATCGATTAAACTATCCAGTGGATGTTTAAGTGCTGCCCACATTAGGGTTTATGCTTTGTCATTCGTTGTTAATTCAATGGATGTTTAAGTATCGCACTTTGTCATTCGTTGTGAAGGTTTTAATCTCGTGAGTTATCGTAAATGTTGTATTAGTTACTAACCGAGTTCGTGTGCATGTTATTAATTTAGGTTAAAAGGCTAATCAGTAGGCTAGGCTTTACTCAAATTAAATCTGCAATGTGAGTCATTCTATTTTTATCAAATTACTTTACAAAACTCTATATGTTTTCAATGTTATAATTACAGGGATTAAGTCTTTATAATCACCAAGTTACAGCCGGTATGTGGGGTATTGTATACATTACTTGATAACCGTCACCATTGGACAACGTGGCCATGGGGTGATATGTCCATAGTCACAGACACCATCGGGCTCAGAGGCTACCGATGAATGTCGAGTGACAAGTACTGTGGGTAGTTGGTTGATATATGGAAACATTGTAATCGCTCTTAATACTGTAAATTATAACAAACGCATCATTTTTTTTATAAAAAGAATGATTCACCAAGATTTCTCGCTGAGAAAACCTTTTTCAAACATGTTTCAGGTGATCTGTTGTGATCCAGGAAAAGTGCCGTGAAGCACTACAAGCTTAAGGAAGTGGCTCAATATAAAATAAAGAAACATGTTTTGTAAAATAAAGATTTCCCAGAGAAATCATATGATTGTAAATTACCGGGTTTTATCCCGAGTTGTGAAATAAAATAATCGGGAAATTATAATTTTAAAAAGATCCTGAAAAAGACTTCCGCTGTTAAATAAATACCACGGGATTTTCTGTCCCGCGTCTCCTGAAACGGGTCAAACCGGGTCGGGGGCCATGACAATTGACGACTTGTTCGATCAGTTACAAGGTTTTAGCTTCTATTCCAAAATTGATCTAAGATCCGGACACCATCAATTGAGGATCCAAGAAGAAAGCATTCCTATGACAGCGTTCAGGACTCGCTATGGGCATTACGAGTTCCTTGTTATGCCTTTCAACCTAACAAACGCTCCCGCCGTATTCATGGATTTGATGAATCGGGTATGTATGCCATATCTTGACAAGTTCGTGATCGTATTCATTGATGACATTTTAATATACTCACGAACCAAGGTGGAACATGAACAACACTTGAGAACTATTCCGGAGCTACTTAAGAAAGAACAATTGTATGCCAAATTCTCAAAATGCGAATTTTGGATTCGCGAGGTCCAATTTCCCGGTCACGTTGTAAATGAGAATGGAATACATGTGGACCAAGCTAAGATAGAACCCATAAAGAACGGAAACGCTCCCAAGACCCCGACGGAAGTAAGAAAATTTCTAGGCTTAGTGGGATACTATTGAAGATTCATAGAGAATTTTTCTAAAATTTCTCAACCGCTGACCACACTCACTCAAAAGGATAGAAAGTTCGATTGGGGTGAAAAACTAGAAATGGCATTCCAAACGCTCAAAGATAAACTATGCCAAGCGCCAATCTTATCACTCCCGAACGGCACCGATGACTTAGTGGTGTATTGTGATGCATCGCATCAAGGCTTGGTTTGTGTATTAGTGCAACGTGAAAAAGTCATCGCGTACGCGTCACGACAGTTGAAAGTTCATGAAAAGAATTATACCACTCACGACCTAGAGTTGGGCGCAGTGGTATTCGCTTTAAAGATTTGGCGTCACTATCTCTATGGTAGTAAGTGTACCATATTCACTGATCATAGAAGTCTTCAACACATATTCGACCAAAAGGAATCAAATATGCGCCAACGACGATGGGTAGAATTGTTGAACGATTATGACTGCGAAATCAGGTACCATCCGGGAAAGGCAAACATTGTAGCGGATGCCTTGAGCCGGATAGAACGAGTTAGAACATGATGAGTACGGGCTTTAGAGTTAACAATCCAGACAAACTTCACTACTCGTGTGCACGATGCACAACTAGAAGCTCTAATGCCAGAGAACATTCAAGCAGAATCCTTGCGAGGATTAGAGAAACTATTGGAAGAGAACAAAGATGGCACAAGGTACTTCATAGGAAGAATCTGGATTCCTTACTTTGGCGGATTGCGAGACTTAGTGTTGGATGAAGCACATAAGTCAAAATATTCAATGCATCCCAGACCTGATAAGATGTATCAGGATGTAAAGGAATATTACTGGTGGCCTAATCTCAAAGGAGATATTGCGACCTACGTTGGGAAATGCCTAACTTGTGCAAAGGTCAAGACTGAGTATCAAAAGCCATTTGGACTATTACAACAACCCGAGATTCCCGTTTGGAAATGGGAACAGATATCAATGGATTACATTACAGGACTCCCACGGACCTCTCTAGGTCATGTCGTGATTTGGGTTATCGTCGATCGATTAACCAAGTCAGCTCACTTCTTGCCAATTCGCGAGAAAGACAATACAGAGAAGTTAGCTGAGCTTTACCTCAAAGAGATAATAACACGTCATGGAGTGCCTATTCAAATAATCTCGGATCGCGATGGTCGCTTTGTGTCAAGAATATGGCAATCATTTCAGGAATCGCTTGGATCTCGTTTGGATCTAAGCACATCATTTCATCCGCAAACCGATGGACAAAGCGAACGAACCATCCAAACGTTGGAGGACATGCTTCGCGCCTGTGTGATGGATTTGGGCGGAAACTGGGATACTCATTTACCTCTGGTGGAGTTTTCCTATAATAACAGTTATCACACAAGCATCAAAAGCGCCCCATACGAAGCACTATACGGACGGAAGTGTCGATCACCGCTGTGTTGGGCGGGAGTCAGAGACAAACAACTCATTGGCCCTGAACTAGTCTAAGAGACTACGGAAAAACTAGAAAAGATACGAGACCGTATCAAAGCGGCTCGTGACAGACAAATGAGCTACGCGGACAGAAGACGTAAACCATTATCCTTCAAGGTCGGAGACAAAGTCTTACTGAAAGTCTCGCCTTGGAAAGGCGTAGCTAGATTCAAGAAACACAGAAAACTAAACCCGAGATACATTGGGCCATCGGTACCGTCAGGTACAAGTTGAAACTGCCAGAAGAAATCAGTAACGTAGATGACACATTTCATGTGTCGAATCTCAAGAAAAGTCCGACCGTTGAAACAGTTATCATCCCAGCAGATGAAATTCATATAGACGACAAACTCCAGATTACCGAAGAACCCATCGAGGTTGTGGACAGGAAAGTCCACAAGACAAGGAGAAGTCGTATCGAACTAGTCAAGGTCCGCTGGAATTCACGTCACGGACCCGAGTACACCTGGAAACGTGAAGATCAGATCAAGGCAAAATATCCCCACCTGTTCGAGAAGACTCCTGCAAAGGATGACTCAACTTGAATTTCGGGACGAAATTTTTTTTAACATGGGGAGAATGTGACAAATGGCAATTAACCAGAAAATCCGTACAAACTAATCACTATTTTATTTACATAATCTCATGCATTTAGCGTAATTTAATTAGCTAACAGTGTCGTTAATTGGATAACAAGGTTAGGACAAGGAAACAATGTTAAAACATATGTTGATTTTCGCCATATTGCGAAATCAGGCAAACAATGTCCTAAAAGTGTCGGTAGAAAGTGCCACGTGCACTATTCACGGTCACACTATTTATGTCAGCAAACCGTGAAATCAGACCGAAACACTGAAAAAGGACACTCGGATAACATAACTGAGTCCATTTATATAAGAAAACATTATTATGAAAACACATCTTGCAAAGAAACAAGACTTTCCGGTATAACGCCTTAACCTCAAAAATGTCCGTTTCGACTTAAAAATATAGCATTTTTAACGCGTCCGAACCTATAACAAAGCATTTCCGGGACTTCGGAATTATGTCACTTGATGAAAAACACACCAAAACATTTTAAGGATGTCAATGGGATGACCAAAATCATAAGCTTCCGATATTATATCGTTATGCGTCAAACTAGTTCGTTAGCGAACCGACGAACTAGTAAGCGATATCTTCGTCAACGTAACAACCAAATGACAACTCTAGTGAACTAGTTAAGCCAAATTTGGAACTCGGAATTTCTTCATACATCACTTAGACGTGAAATAACAATTTGCGACAACGTCCGTCGGTACGCCACAAAAGTGCCGTAAACTAGCCGACGACGAAATAAATAGCATACAAAGTATCAAAACTTGATTTTTACTAGTTTAATGAACTAGTTAATAATAATTTTGGTCCCGAATCACTAATTACCCCTTAATGGTGTAATTAAACCCTTAATCACCCTACTTTAATTAATGATCAAAATATCTACTGTTTAACAATTTTTTTTTAAATGTTACACTTACCCCCTCCCTCATTAATTACGAAATCAAGGGTGGTCCCCACCCCTTGATCTTGCTTGAATATATGGAGATATGAAGTATGGTGAGTGTTATTGTTGGTGTTGGTGTTGAAAATGATCATAAACCATTCCTTTTATACACATTATCATATTCAACACTTATCAACTTTCAAAAACAACAAAAACCTTCCCTTGTGCTTCATTACTCACGGAAGCCAACACCCCCTTTTACCCTCCTTTTTCATTCACATAAATCACTAAAATAAGCCTAATAAATCCATTTCAAGATCATCCATCCATGGTTTAAGCATGAAGGGTCATTAGGAGCATTGTTGGAGCTTAACTTTCTTCTTATTTTCTTATTTAACTTGTGCAATATTGTATGTCTTCTAATCACCATTTTTAAGCTTTAAATTACTAGTAGTTTATGGAAGTACAAGTTGTTCTTGAAATTTAAGATAACTTGTTATATTTATGTTGATTGTTCATGAAATTTATAATGATCATATTGTTTATGCTAGAACAAGTTCATAGAAAAATGAAGACATGATGATCTTGAAGCTTGTAAGTTGTAGTAACTTACAAGCATGATAATATTAGTATGATGAACACAAAAATATGATTTAAACATTACAATGTTTAAATCATGTAAGATCATCACCTTCATGTTCATGAGTTATGTATATATTTCTTGAAAATGTTAAAAGAAACAAGGGTTTAAAAAGGTTAGAACTTGATTTTGAAGAATATATAAACTTGGATTTTTTTTAAAAGAAGATTTATCTAAAAAGTGTATTATGAAAGTTCATGAAATATGGAAGTATGTTAACCTATAAACATGTGTAAAAGGAACTTGGTGAATAATGGTGATTTAGTGAATTGATTATTGATTTAAACGCGTTTTTGTAACGTGGGATACGTTCTAGTTAGGGGAAACTATGGCGAATTTTTCTAAAAATCTAATCGCGATTAAAGAAGGGATTAAAGGGTGATTAACAAGGTTAAACGCAATTAGTGGTCTTAAACGTCATTATGGAAACTTTGATGGGAATATTTTAGGTTTAAATATTCAAGAAGTTCTTATGAACTTAAATTTATATTTTTACCAAAATAAATGGGTAAAAAAAATATAACAATGTATAAATATAATTTTTGGAAAGAAAAATTATATATTTTGGAACATACCAAGTATATGTATATGTGCTATATATGTGTATGTATTAGATACCTATAGGGTAATCAAAATAAACATACATACATGTTCCTACATGGTCCAAGAAATGCTTGTAAAATCGGACAATTAAATAGAATGGTCGAAACGGAAATACATAACACTTGATGATGACAAATTGGGCGTATTGACATCGTGAACAAGTTACTATAAAGTCAAGTCTAAAATAACATATTTTGGACGTTAAAACGATCACATATATAAGTGACCTATAACAAGAATCCGGAAAGTCGAAAACTATAAAAATTACCAAACATTTTTCATAGGAAAAATGAACTTATTTAAAGTTGATACTTGGTAATATTTTGGCAAAAAATGCAAGATTATGTTAATGGACTCATGAAGTTAGAATTGGGCCTATCAAAGTTAGTAATGGGCTAGGCCCAAATTCCTTAATACATGAGCTAGGGCCCACTGGCAATATAACATGGGCTCGGCCCAAAAACATAGATTACATGGGCTCGGCCCAATGACATGGGCTCGGCCCAATAACATTAAAACATGGGTTAGATATGATAACATAGATGACATGGGCTCGGCCCAATGACATGTGCTCGTCCCAATGACATGAGCAAAGGCTTAGTGACATGCGTGCACTGCACGAGAACGTGTGAAGAACGAAGCCGGTCAGACATAAGTCAATATACATAGAATACATGAATACGCTTATGAATTCAATATGTATAGAATATATGTATACACATAACAATCGAGCGAGTAAGCTACCAACGCTCTAAAATACAAAGTTGTTCCAAAGATAACAAATGAGAACATAATAAAGAATTCAAGATGAACAACTTGTACGAGGTCCGAAAGACTGTCACACCCTGGCTTTGCGGAAGCGTGGTTAATTTGGTGTGACTTCTTAATACCATAGCTTAACCGTAACAAAGCTATATGAATTAAAACCATGCAAGATCATCCATTCGATTAAGTTTTAAAAACCAAATACAATAACATTGTCTTAACGGAAACACATCCTAACGACATTGTTCAACAAACACAAACATCAACATGACATAAACACAGTTTAAGGACTGTGACTTGTCCAGGAAAGAGTCACATTCCCCAAACCCGGATGACCTCGTAACTAGTGCAGCGGGAAAACGTGTCATACCGCGCCATATCCTTTAATTCCCTGAAATACATGTAAGTTGAAAAATCAACAATAATGTTGAGCGAGTTCATGTGTAGTGAGTATGTAAAACACTTGTAAGTATAAAAATCCCTGGTATGTAGCAAATAAGGAAAAAGAGATCACCAATGGTTTGCAAGGCCATTGATATGTGTGAAGTGCAAGTAGGAAGACTCAAACCTAGCAGATTTCGCGTTGGGTACAAAGTCACCCCGAGGTCCGTTCTGTTTGGGCCTGGGGCTGGGCTCGCTACACCCAGATAGATCTACCGCTTACGTCCCTTGGTCCTACAATGAGGATTAATGGTCTCCAGTTCCCGCCTACCCACTCACATGATCTAAGTAGTAAACCTCCTTACGCTAACCATACCATGTATAAAGTACTCATAATCATAGTAACATGTATTTCACCCCCGTAGTTTAGAAAACTGAAAACAGTTAAGAGAAAAGGGGGACATGAAGTCACAGTGGTGCGTCTCTACCAAGTATACCTCCAAATCAAGCAGCTGGGTGACGACCTACACGTACTAACTCTATTAGACGGACGGCCGTGCCTTAGCTTTAAGGTTTAAGTTTTTGGGAAATAGTTAGGCAGCAACTATTTCGTGTTTACATTCTGTATATACTTGGTAATCATTTTCCTTCCCAAGGATGGGGGATTTAATACATGTGTGTTCGAAATATATTATTAAGTCTCACTTAAAATATATTTTATTTCTAACTCCCAAAATATAAATATTCTTCTCAAAAATATTATATTTTCTATTACATAATTTTCCCAAAATAATACTTTAACAAAAATACGCGTTCATGAATATTCCCTTAAAATGTGTAAGTTACGTTTTAACGATCGAGTGGTAATAATAATTACCGGTGTAACTTATAAATTTATCGTAGAGACGTTCGTATTATTTTGGATCCATTACATTCGATAGTATTATTTTTACCCTAAAAATAATACTAGTATTTTCACAAAATAATCATAAACACATATCAAGTGACTTTATGAAAAATATATACTAAATATATATTTACCAAGTTTTATTTTGTGAAATCCCACCTCCGATGTTTTGTAAATAAAGTCGTGGCGAAATCTATAATTTGAGAACAAGTCGAAAAGCATTTCTAACACTTATAGTGAAAATATTTCTAAGTGTTAGGTTTTTGGAAAAATTTCGCCAGAGTTTCCCCTGTAACTGGAGGTGGCCACGCTTTCTAGCGTATCATTTTCTTTTATAAATCAAATCAACATTCTTTTCATTCAATCAAAAAAATGTCCAAAACAACAAACTAGTAAATAAATATGTATATCGCATAAATAACATGAACTTGCGTTTTATCCAAGAACATAAAGTAAATTCCATTACTTTTAGTGGATCTTTATATAAATCAATCCGTCTTTAGAAAACATGATTTCTTTGATACTTGGTTCTTTGAAAATACCGGTTGTAGATACGTAGATCTACTAGTTTTAAACACTATTTCACAAGCAAAATTGCTTTTACACAAGTTCATGATATGTGTGTGGTAGAGTTTCGTCCTTTAACCCTTGTTACTTCCAAAACAACCTTATGTCATGATCCATGATCATGACCAACCCGGGTTAAATGACGATCCGAGCTACCACAACATAGATCGGGTCCAAATAATCACACAAATCAATTACTACAAGTTTTACACAACATATGAGCTTTTAACCATCACTTTTAGTGTTTTTAGTAGACTTTTATGCTTCATCTTGTATGTTTGCGACTTTTAACCGTTACATATCATTTTAACCACTTTAAAATAGTTCGAGAGGGTGATTATAGCAACTTACTACTAGCTCGAGGCTAGGGAAAAATCTAAGCGCAAAATGAGTGGATAAAAGCAATAGAGTGAGGTCCTTCGCCTTCCGAATGCACCAAGCCTCCTTATACGTGATCCTTAACGCTTGTATGAACTTGGAATGTGATGATCAAAACTCGAAAATATGATGGATGTAGAGGGGGTGTTCGGCCGAAGCCTTTGAGAGAGAGAGAGGGAGTTGTTGTTGTGAGTTGTGTAGTGAATGATCATGTGTGCAAGAGTTAGAACTTATAGGCAAAGTTAAGGTCATGGTCCATTGGATTTTATGCTACTTAGATATTAAACAAGAAGATTAAAATAATCATAAGGGTACAAAGGGTGTCCCCCCTCTTGGGGACGGTTTGGTTAAGGGGGGGGGGGGTAGCTAGTTCAAATCCTACCAAATTAGTTAGTGTAAAGTTAGGTTAATCTAGTTAGTTAAGTGATTAACCCGGTTACTAGTGTGTTGTGCTTTACAGTGGATGTTAGGGTATTCAGGGACCCTAACTGGCTCAGAAAAAGACAAATAATGTTATTGACAATATTTTCATGTTCCGGGTATAGTCCGGTTGTTCGGTTGGATAGTAATCCGTTAGAGCGTTAAACAAGCTTTAAAGTGTCGTTATTATTATTTTTAGTGACACAACTTATTTCTCCAAACTGTCAGGAATATTTTCCTCATGTTTTGGCACTTTATTAGGTAGCTAAATGCTGAATTATTATGTAAAGTGCCGAATTTTGTGCTTAGAGCACATTTTAGGCACATCCGGTCATTGTAACTTATTCCTAGAGACGCAGTTCTACAACCCTTATATCCCTACACTCACCACTAGTGTAGCAAACTATCTCAGGCTCTTACAGGCCTTAGAGGCAGTATCTGCCTGATGCTGGCTTTATCAGCATGTTCAATAGGTCATCCGTTTATAGTGCTACTGTGCTTTTTGTGCATCATGTTTGTCACTAAGGTTCAGCATGTAAATAATGTAGTGACGGTAAGTAAAGTATGATGCAGGTATATGCATGTATCAGAAATCAAGTAGCAGTTCATCAGTAATTTCAAACATGCACAGTAATTAAGCAGTAATTAATTATTAATTAAGTCGTACGGATACCTGGTTTAGTGAGGGTTGTCACATTCTTCCCCCGTTAGAAAAAATTTTGTCCCGAAATTTTAAGTTCTGCTTGTAGATGCAGGGTTCTTAGGAAATAGGTGGAGGTATTTCTCTTTCATCCAGTCCTTACGCTCCCAGGTGTATTCAGGACCATGTCTAGCATTCCAACGAACTTTGACGAGCTTGACACTGCTCCGGCGGGTCTTGTTTACTTTCCAATCCGTAACCTCAACCGGTTCTTCAACGAAATGGAGCGTGTCGTCAACATGAATCTCGTCGATGGGAATGGCAATGGTATCTTGAGTTGGACTTTTCTTCAGGTTGGATACATGAAATGTATCGTGAACTGAATGGAGTTCAGCAGGTAAGTCCAGCTTGTAAGCTACCAGTCCTATTCTTTCCAAAATTCTGAAAGGACCAATGTAGCGCGGATTTAACTTCCCACGCTTTCCGAAGCGTGCCACACCCTTCCAGGGTGAAACTTTCAACAAAACCATTTCTCCAACTTGGAATTCCAAGTGTTTCCGGTTTGGATCTGCATAGGCTTTCTGTCTTTCACGAGCTGCTTCGATGCGTTTTCGGATCTGCGCAATCTTGTCTGTCGTCTCTTGGACAATTCGGGACTAACAAGCTGTCTATCACCTGCGTCAGCCCAACATAGGGGTGATCGACACTTGCGTCCGTAAAGAGCTTCGAATGACGCGGCACCAATACTGGTGTGGTAGCTGTTGTTGTATGAAAATTCGACCAAAGGCAAATGCTTATCCCAGCTACCGCCCAAGTCCATAACACACGCTCTCAGCATGTCTTCCAAAGTCTGTATCATCCGCTCGCTTTGCCCGTCGGTCTGCGGGTGAAATGCGGTGCTCATATTCAATTGCGAGCCAAAAGCTTCTTGGAAGGATTGCCAAATCCTTGATATGAACCTTCCGTCTCTATCGGAGATGATCGAGAGAGGTACTCCATGACGTGCGACGATCTCTCTCATGTAAGTTTCAGCCAACTTGCTCGTATTATCCTTCTCTCTGATAGGTAGGAAGTGTGCTGACTTTGTTAATCGATCCACTATTACCCAAATAGTGTCATGGCCTCTTGGCGTTCTTGGCAACTTTGTAATAAAATCCATGGAGATTTGTTCCCATTTCCACTTGGGAATCTCGGGTTGTTGCAGAAGTCCAGAAGGCTTCTGATATTCGGCTTTAACCTTAGCGCATGTTAAACATTTGCTCACATAAACAGCAACATCGCCTTTCATCCTAGGCCACCAATAATAATCTTTGAGATCCTGGTACATCTTATCCGCTCCAGGGTGGATAGAGTACCGCGACTTGTGAGCTTCATCGAAAATAACCTTCCTTAAACCTCCAAACAAAGGAACCCAAATCCTTTTCTCAAAACATAACGTTCCTTCCTCGTTTGGTACCAGTAGCTTCTCCATCCCACGGAGATATTCTTCTTCAAGGTTTCCTTCCTTGAGAGCTTCTTTCTGCGCGGCACGAATGCGCAAGGAAAGATCGGTTCGGATAATCATTTCTAAAGCCCTAACCCTTATGGGCTTGATCCTCTCCTTTCGACTTAGGGCATCGGCGACCACATTCGCCTTCCCTGGATGATACTTTATCTCGCAGTCTTAATCGTTCAGCAACTCAACCCAACGTCTTTGTCTCATATTCAGCTCCTTCTGGTTGAATATGTGTTGTAGGCTCTTGTGATCTGTAAAAATTGTACACTTTGTACCATAAAGGTAGTGTCTCCAGATCTTTAATGCAAAAACCACTGCGCCAAGTTCCAAATCATGTGTGGTATAGTTCTTTTCATGCACTTTCAATTGAGGTGATGCGTAAGCAATAACCTTCTGGCGTTGCATCAACACGCAACCCAATCCTTGACGTGAGGCGTCACAGTATACCACGAAATCATCTGTACCTTCTGGTAGTGCTAAGATTGGCGCATTGCAGAGCTTATCCTTCAATATCCGGAACGCTTCTTCCTGTTTGATTCCCCAATCAAACTTCTTATCTTTCTGCGTGAGGAGCGTCAATGGTTGAGCGATTTTTGAAAAATCCTCAATGAACCTTCGATAGTAGCCAGCCAAACCCAAGAATTGTCGAATCTCGGTTGGCGTCCTTGGCGTTTCCCAATTCTTGATCGCTTCGATCTTGGTTGGATCCACATGGATTCCATCTCCATTCACCACATGTCCAAGAAATTGGACTTCACGTAGCCAAAATGTTGTTCATGCTCAGCCTTCGTCTTTGAATAAATCAAGATATCGTCGATAAACACAATCACGAACTTGTCCAAGTACGGCTTGCAAACTCTATTCATCAAGTCCATAAAGACTGCCGGTGCGTTTGTCAAACCAAATGGCATAACAAGGAACTCGTAGTGTCCATAACGAGTTCTGAAGGCTGTCTTCGGGATACTTTCCTCTTGTATCCTTAACTGATGGTATCCAGATCGAAGATCGATCTTTGAGTAAAAGCTTGAGCCTTGCAGTTGGTCAAACAGATCATCAATCCTTGGCAGAGGGTATCTATTCCTGATCGTCAGCTTGTTCAACTCTCTGTAGTCGATGCACATACGAAAACTACCGTCCTTTTTCTTGACAAACAAAACTGGAGCTCCCCAAGGCGAGAAGCTTGGTCGGATAAATCCCTTGTCTAACAACTCTTGAAGTTGTGTCGACAGTTCCTGCATCTCAGACGGAGCAAGTCTATAAGGTGCCTTAGCCACAGGCGCGGCGCCTGGAACTAAGTCAATGTGGAACTCTACTTGTCTCTGAGGTGGCAGTCCAGGTAAGTCCTCTGGGAAGACTTCTGGATATTCCCTCACGACAGGGATGTCTTCTATTCTCGGCTCAGCAGCCTTCTTATCTACAATGTGTGCCAGGAAGGCAACACATCCCTTCTGCAAACACTTTCGCGCTTTCAGGCAGCTGATAATTCTTAACGGCGTATCACGCTTCTCCCCGTGAACCACAATTGTTTCACCATCTTCGGTTGGGATACGAACAACCTTTTCGTGACAAACTATCTCAGCCTTGTTGCCTGATAACCAATCCATTCCTACCACCACGTCGAAGCTTCCCAACTGGACTGGTAGTAGATCCAAAGCAAACTCACGCTCTCCCAATTCGATCACACAACCTCTGATCACTTCATTGGCTTCTACTAACTTCCCATTAGCCAATTCGATTGAGTAGGGGATATCTAACTTACTAGCGGTCAAACCAAGTATATTCTTACATTCTAACGACACGAAGCTATAATCGGCACCAGTATCAAATAAAACGGATGCATAGCGTTGGTTTACAGGGAACGTACCAGTGACAACATTGGGATCCTGGCGCGCTTCCCTCGCTTCGATGTGGAACACTCTTCCACGGGCTTGGTTCAACTCTGGGCAGTTCCTCTTAAAATGCCCAATATCACCGCAGTTAAAGCATCCAAGTCTTTGCCCGTTTCCACCTCCATTTCCAGCTTGGTTGTTGTTTTGGTTCGCATTACCAGCTTGATTCGCATTGTTGCCTCGATTCCCGTTTCCTCCATTGTTCCCTTGTGGGCGATTCCCAATACCACCACGATTATTATTTCTATTCCCAAATCCTCCTTGGCCTCCCCGGCCAGCACTAGCCCAGTAAGAATCCTTCAAGTGGCCAGTCTTTCCACAAGCTTCACATACTTTTGGCCCGCATCGGCCAGAATGGTGACGTTGGCAGGTGTTGCACTTGGGCTGGGTGCCCATATACCCTTTTCCTTTCTTCCCACTACCAGCTGTAACCTGAGCTGGCGTGCTTGGCTCTCCTTTCTTAACAACACCGCTAGTGCCTTGCTTGAAGTTCGAGAACTTCCGTTTGTTACCTCCTGATGACTCGACGTGAGTCTCTTTCTTCTTAGGCTCAGCATCATCGAACTTGTTCAGGCGAATAGCCTCCTCTGTGAGAGCCACGCTCAGATCAATCGCCTCAGTAATTGTCGCAGGCTTGGATGAGGTCACCATGCTTATGATTTGAGGAGCTAATCCCCAAATGAAACGTTCAATCCGCTTGAACTCCGGAGTGACCATGTAGGGTACCACATGCGATAAGTCATGGAACCTCTGAACGTATTCTACGATCTTTGGACCGTCCATTTTCAAATGCCAGAACTCAGTTTCCAATCTTTGGATTTCCGCACGAGAGCAGTACTTTTTGCGCATAAGTTCCTTCAGTTCGGTCCAGGTTAGCGCGTAGGCAGCAGCTTCACCAAGTGTCTGTACTTGCAAATTCCACCAAGAGAGGGCTCCATCCAAGAATAGCCCTGAGATATAGGTGACTTGCTGATCTAGTGTGCATTTGCTCATGCGAAGAACAGATTCAGTTTTCTCGGCCCAACGAACAAAGGCGACAACACCTCCTGTGCCATCAAAGTTGACCGGTTTGCAGTCTAGAAACTGCTTGTAGGTGCACCCTGCACACACATTGTAACATGTGAACAGCATTAGCATCTTTGCTATAGATATCCAATTAGGTCATGGTAGGTCTAAATGACTTAGTATTATCATGAGGTGGATTATTGTTGCCATTGTTGTTTGAGCTGCTTCCGCTGGGTCCTCCTTGCGAGGCGGCGTATTGTGCGATGGCAGCAGCGATGACTTGCTGGAGTTCTGCCTCATTGGTAGGCATCGGCGTTTGACGTCTCGGCGGCATCTTCTAAAAGATGTGTTTACGTCGGTCATGCCATAATAAAGATCCTATGTTATAATACGTAAGTCAGGTCATAATATAGCGTACGTATATAATGATAGTAATAGTACATAACATCTCATGTTATAATCATATCAATCACACAACATCCCATGTTACAAACATCAATCACACGACATCCCATGTCATAGAATATAAATAACCAAATCAAGCATCAAATCTGATGAGAATACTGCGATTGCCATATATCGAGACCACATAGTAAGCGTACAAGTACATCACAGTGTTATACAACATCAGTCGACTAAGGGCTACATCACCCTAGTCCAAAAACTATATCAAATCAGTGTTAATACATCAAATACATGTCAACAAAAGTCAGAATCAAAATGTAGTCTCCAAAAATGTTGTGCAGTCAAAAGCAATCGCAGTCTTCTCACCAGCGTCTACCCATACGGTACTGAAGAGCTCTACACGGATGGCGGTGGAGGAGGGGGAAAGTGAGTGTAAAACAAGCGACGCAAATGGAGCCAGTCCTCCTCCATGGCTCTCTGGGTACGCAACCAAGAAGCAACCTGCTGCTCTAGGGCAAAAAGGCGTGCAACATAGTCCGGTGGTAAAGGTCAAGAGGGCTGCAAAGGAGAGTGGGTCTGACCCTGGCACTAACAAGGCGGCGGCTGGGCTCTCTCAAGCTCCTGAATGCGCTGCGTGTGTGCCTCGTGCTGGGCGACAAAAGACATCAAAACATCCTCAATGGAATATTCCATATGGAAACGATGGTAAGGGTCGGTCGGTGTCATGGCAGGTGGTGATGACCAGAGAAACGGCTCGCTGGCTGGATCAAAATGTGTCACATCAAATGGAGGAACAGGGGGTAAAACAGGTGAAAACTGTGGCATAACGGGAACAGACGTCGGCACATGCCCAAAGGGATGGGCCGAAGAACCCTCTCCAGGTCGCGCTGGAGGTGTAAACCGAGGAAATGAAAAGGAGGTATCAACGTGACGGGTATCAGTGATCTGAGGGGGAATAGGTGGGACCTCGTCATCAGCAGGAATCCACCCACACTGGGCGTGCTCATCTCGTAGGTCAATTTGTGCCTCAAAAAGTGCACGATCAATCTGAACTGGCATAGGATCATGGTGAGGTGCAACAAGAGGGTCAACTAGTGCATCAGCAATAAGTGGGGGATCAACATGATCAGCAGCTATGACATGATCGCCCTCCAACAACGGAGCATCTATAGGATGATCATCAATGGGTGGGTCAGCAATGACAGGCTCAATAATAGGTGCGTCAGCATGAACTGGGTCATGCTCAAACGCAGGGTCTAGAGCGGCTACCTGCTCAGGGGCCATGGCAGGCTCGGGGTCATCAAAGGCCATCTCAAAATCAAACTCAGGGTCGATGGGATCAACTGGGTCTACTGGGTCGACCGGATCCTCCATAGGCTGATCCATGGGTATAAACTCTATATCCTCATCTGGGTCGAATCCTGGGGGAAAGACAGGATCGGAATCCTCCACATCATCATGGTCGAAAGCAAAACTAGGAATAGGGGCAACAGAGGATGCCTGGTCGGGATCTGATCCACGAGAAAAGTGCTGCGCACTCTGAGTGTGTGAAGGTGCGGAGGCCACAGACTCGAAAGAGTCTGGGACCGGAGAGTGAGCAGGTGACTCCTCGGCGGGAGCATCTGCGATCATCAAAAGATCTCCAGCAGGAAGAAGGGCCTCGCCGTGAACCTGATCCTCTAAGGGCTCGTCATCAAACAGATCGACGTCGGGAAGCAAATCGTAAGCAGGATATGAAGCAAGTGGTATGGGAGCAGGGATCTCCACTAACGGTAGGTCCCCGGCCAAAGGGCTATCAGCGAGCTCATCAGCACCATCAGGTAAAGAAAGGGGATGAAAGTCATCCTCGTCTGTGCTAGTAACGTCGGATGTGTGAACCTCGCGCTCTGAAGACTCTAGGTCATCTGATACTATAGGTCTAGGGCCTGTGGTGTCTGAATCACCAGTACCGGTCGAGTCCATGTGTCTGTAACATAAACACAAATGTGCACAAATAATCAGTCATACAATCAGATAGGCACATTAGTCACCAAGTAAGCAATCAAATAATTCTCCTAGTCCCACTAGCCTCCCAGCCTCTCAGACTGCTCTTCCTAGTCCCACTAGCTAAATTCTCCCAGTCTCTCAGACTGCTCTTCCTAGTCCCACTAGCCCATTCTCCTAGTCCCACTAGCCAACTCTCCTAGTCCCACTAGCCAACTACCTCGATCTCTCAGATCGAGCCTCGGCCTCCAAGACCGAGCCTCAGCCTTCAAGACTGAGCCTAAAAACAATGAATAAAATGTGCTCAACATTTGTTTATAAAAAAGTTTTGGATCTGGACTTAAGTGGTATGCAGTAAAAATGTTTTCGTGAGAGCCCTAGTGATCATAGTCTAGACTCAAGAAGGAATCCTAGTTCGCTATGATCAGAGCTCTGATACCAAGCTGTCACACCCTGGCTTTGCGGAAGCGTGGTTAATTTGGTGTGACTTCTTAATACCATAGCTTAACCATAACAAAGCTATATGAATTAAAAGCATGCAAGATCATCCATTTGATTAAGTTTTAAAAACCAAATACAATAACATTGTCTTAACGGAAACACATCCTAACGACATTGTTAACAAACACAAACATCAACATGACATAAACACAGTTTAAGGACTGTGACTTGTCCAGGAAAGAGTCACATTCCCCAAACCCGGATGACCTCGTAACTAGTGCAGCGGGAAAACGTGTCATACCGCGCCAGATCCTTTAATTCCCTGAAATACATGTAAGTTGAAAAATCAACAATAATGTTGAGCGAGTTCATGTGTAGTGAGTATGTAAAACACTTGTAAGTATAAAAATCCCTGGTATGTAGCAAATAAGGAAAAAGAGATCACCAATGGTTTGCAAGGCCATTGATATGTGTGAAGTGCAAGTAGGAAGACTCAAACCTAGCAGATTTCGCGTTGGGTACAAAGTCACCCCGAGGTCCGTTCTGTTTGGGCCTGGGGCTGGGCTCGCTACACCCAGATAGACCTACCGCTTACGTCCCTTGGTCCTACAATGAGGATTAATGGTCTCCAGTTCCCGCCTACCCACTCACATGATCTAAGTAGTAAACCTCCTTACGCTAACCATACCATGTATAAAGTACTCATAATCATAGTAACATGTATTTCACCCCCGTAGTTTAGAAAACTGAAAACAGTTAAGAGAAAAGGGGGACATGAACTCACAGTGGTGCGTCTCTACCAAGTATACCTCCAAATCAAGCAGCTGTGTGACGAAATCTATAATTTGAGAACAAGTCGAAAAATATATACTAAATATATATTTACCAAGTTTTATTTTGTGAAATCCCACCTCCGATGTTTTGTAAATAAAGTCGTGGCGAAATCTATAATTTGAGAACAAGTCGAAAAGCATTTCTAACACTTATAGTGAAAATATTTCTAAGTGTTAGGTTTTTGGAAAAATTTCGCCAGTGTTTCCCCTGTAACTAGAGGTGGCCACGCTTTCTAGCGTATCATTTTCTTTTATAAATCAAATCAACATTCTTTTCATTCAATCAAAACAATGTCCAAAACACCAAACTAGTAAATAAATATGTATATCGCATAAATTACATGAACTTGCGTTTTATCCAAGAACATAAAGTAAATTCCATTACTTTTAGTGGATCTTTATATAAATCAATCCGTCTTTAGAAAACATGATTTCTTTGATACTTGGTTCTTTGAAAATACCGCTTGTAGATACGTAGATCTACTAGTTTTAAACACTATTTCACAAGCAAAATTGCTTTTACACAAGTTCATGATATGTGTGTGGTAGAGTTTCGTCCTTTAACCCTTGTTACTTCCAAAACAACCTTATGTCATGATCCATGATCATGACCAACCCGGGTTAAATGACGATCCGAGCTACCACAACATAGATCGGGTCCAAATAATCACACAAATCAATTACTACAAGTTTTACACAACATATGAGCTTTTAACCATCACTTTTAGTATTTTTAGTAGACTTTTATGCTTCATCTTGTATGTTTGCGACTTTTAACCGTTACATATCATTTTAACCACTTTAAAATAGTTCGAGAGGGTGATTATAGCAACTTACTACTAGCTCGAGGCTAGGGAAGAATCTGAGCGCAAAATGAGTGGATAAAAGCAATAGAGTGAGGTCCTTCGCCTTCCGAATGCACCAAGCCTCCTTATACGTGATCCTTAACGCTTGTATGAACTTGGAATGTGATGATCAAAACTCGAAAATATGATGGATGTAGAGGGGGTGTTCGGCCGAAGCCTTTGAGAGAGAGAGAGGGAGTTGTTGTTGTGACTTGTGTAGTGAATGATCATATGTGCAAGAGTTAGAACTTATAGGCAAAGTTAAGGTCATGGTCCATTGGATTTTATGCTACTTAGATATTAAACAAGAAGATAAAAATAATCATAAGGGTACAAAGGGTGTCCCCCCTCTTGGGGACGGTTTGGTTAAGGGGGGGGGGGTAGCTATTTCAAATCCAACCATATTAGTTAGTGTAAAGTTAGGTTAATCTAGTTAGTTAAGTGATTAACCCGGTTACTAGTGTGTTGTGCTTTACAGTGCATGTTAGGGTATTCAGGGACCCTAACTGGCTCAGAAAAAGACAAATAATGTTATTGACAATATTTTGATGTTCCGGGTATAGTCCGGTTGTTCGGTTGGATAGTAATCCGTTAGAGCGTTAAACAAGCTTTAAAGTGTCGTTATTATTATTTTTAGTGACACAACTTATTTCTCCAAACTGTCAGGAATATTTTCCTCATGTTTTGGTACTTTATTAGGTAGCTAAATGCCGAATTATTATGTAAAGTGCTGAATTTTGTGCTTAGAGCACGTTTTAGGCACATCCGGTCATTGTAACTTATTCCTAGAGACGCAGTTCTACAACCCTTATATCCCTACACTCACCACTAGTGTAGCAAACTATCTCAGGCTCTTACAGGCCTTAGAGGCAGTATCTGCCTGATGCTGGCTTTATCAGCATGTTCAATAGGTCATCCGTTTATAGTGCTACTGTGCTTTTTGTGCATCATGTTTGTCACTAAGGTTCAGCATGTAAATAATGTAGTGACGGTAAGTAGAGTATGATGCAGGTATATGCATGTATCAGAAATCAAGTAGCAGTTCATCAGTAATTTCAAACAAGCACAGTAATTAAGCAGTAATTAATTATTAATTAAGTCGTACGGATACCTGGTTTAGTGAGGGTTGTCACAAAGACCTAGTGTCTAACGAGATTAGTACACATGTAGGTTATTGACATGTACGGACGCTCACTTCGATATTATAATACACGGAACGCAAACTTGTGAGTTCATAACCCCCACTTTTTACTGTTTTACATTTTTATAAATGTTTTCGGGGGTGGAAAGACATGCAAGTTTTGCAAAAATACAATGTTTCGAGAAACAAAAATCATATGTTTCTAAACCATTTCGCAACAGGATTTCAACGAACTCAAATGGTTTACGAAAAGGTTTAAGCTAAAGTTACCGGTTCTTACAACAAATACGTATTTACGAAACATGCATGATTTTCATGACTAGGGACGAGAATGTCAAAATTACAACAATAGGACTGGGTTGGTCTACGTACGAAAAACGAGACAACCCAGTGAGTTCATGTCCCTCCTTTCACTGTTTTCACTGTTTTGTTTTCAAAAACATCGAGGTGAAATACATGCTAAAACTATTGGTATGTTAGTTACGGAGTAGTAGATAACATGATCAATGTGCATAAGTAGGGAGATAACATTAGTAACCATTAATCACTTAGTGACCAAGGTGCAAAAGGTTTAGATCTATTGGGCTTGAGGCACGCCCCACTCCTGGTTGGTATACCCTGGAGTGCTTTTATGATCCCAAATGATGACAAAGTGTTCTTGGTTTGGTTATTTGCTTATGGTACATTATGTCAGGGGGCTCGCTACCCACTGATAGATCCTTAACAGACTCCATGAATGAATCAGAACATACCATGATTACAAGATAACATTTATGAGATTTCATGATAACAGACTCCATGCATGAACTCGCTGAACTTTTTGTTGACTTTTTAAAACTACATGTATTTCAGGAAACAGGTCTTGAGCTGGTGATTCACTATGGGATTCGGGAAAACAAATGACAACGATTGCCACTTTTGAAGGGCTTGTCTTCTATATCCCAACTTCGTATGGGTATATAGGAAACAAAACCTTACTAAGTTTTATGTTAAAACTATCTTTTGTGATGTGTAAAACAATCTGATAACTATGTTATGTCTAATTTTGTGAACATATATGGTACTTGAAACTACTTTTGGGAAAATATGTAAATGTTTGTTGGAATTTATATAACTATGGCATCGTTGTTGGTTCATGTTGTTAAATACATTTGGAGGCATTGATTACCTTTCTTACGTCACACACAATACGCTTCCGCTACTAGCAGGGTGTGACATTAACAGATTGCCAAAGTCCGAGATTTCGGGTCTTTATATTGATTAATCATTTGGGGATATCATAGTCGCTCTTCTACTGCACCCAGATATATGCTGACCTATACACGATTATGAGATCTTTTCAAAAGAGCCAAAGAGGCAAAAAAAAACCATATTGAAGAAGCTCTCATAAAGAGTCATTGAAATGCGCAAATAAATCGTACCGTTTTTGGTATCTGTCTTAGCCGTCGTTAGATATTGGTTTCTCTACTGTACGAAAGTACTGACCTGATCACCAATTATGCATCATTGAAAAACAAAATGAATGAAGTCAATATACTCACCTATTATGACAAAACCTATATGCATACCTTGATCACGAGGGTATGTCCTGACGTGGGACTCACTGGCGTAATGTTCTATCTCTATAGCTTGTGTGGGGACCATCGTAATTTTTGTCAATATTACCAAAACATGATAACAAGTTCTCCGAAAGCATGTTGAAAGAAGGATGCATGGATTTAAGAGGACAAACATACTAACAGTTTTTCTTGTACCTCGATTAGCTAAAAAAAGAAAATCTAAAAGAACTGATAAGTGCTGACAATATGATCTTTTGCAGGAAAGTCGTTGACCGTCAGATAAAAGGAAAACAGTGAGAAGGCAACTTCCCGGGTCGAAAAACGAATTTCGGTGTCCAAATTGCCGAAGTTTTGATTTTCCTTACAGTATTTTTAAGTTTTGCACATTATTAAATCAAAATGGGCAAGTTTTTTGAGAAAGTTTGAAACTTACGTTTTGCACATTCTGATTTGAAAATTCACAAAAGATTCCATATTGTTCAAAATGGACACGACGTATTTATGCTTTGAGCGTATTTAATAAATATGCCAAAAACGGTTAATCTTGTATATGTATATACACCATATCAGATCTCCTTTTAAACTTTTATCAATCTTCTTCATTCAAATACTCTCAAAAACCTTCAAATCCTTCATACTTTCCTTCTAAATACTCTGATTTTGTTAAACTTAAATCTGATCTTCGTAATCAAGGTATATATATATATATATATATATATATATATCAGATATTAAACATCAATCTTGATCATCGCTGTATTGAATCGGGATTATATCATAGGATTATGGTTGATTTGATTAAATTTGGCTTTTTAGAGGGTTTATGAAGAATGTTTGAATGCAATGTATTTGTCTTGAAGCCAACGTAATTAGCAGGAATCGAACAGTCACGTAATTAAGTCTCGAACGCGAGTTGGAGCAGCCGGCGTATTTGATAAATATGCCGGTCATTCAGCGTTTATGAAGAATGTATATACTCATTATTTTTTCAAATTTTGTTTTTAAAATGAATATATAAATACTTTCATAAATATTATATTTTGTGAATATTTTGTAAATATCTTAACCTACTAACATTTGCATTTCGGAACTCGAAATCTAAGTTGGCTCGTTTTCAATGTTTTCTCAGAATGGTGAAAGAAATAGCTTGGGATAAAACGAAGAAACACAATCAGCCGTGTAAGATTCAGCCGCCGCAGAAAGACTTTGAAGACGTGGCAGACTGGATAAATTCAAGCAAAATCAGTTATGTTGTCCAGGCAGATCCAACAAATACTCTAATTTATATCGAAGAATTCTAGAAAACCGCTAAAGTTAAGACCACCAATGAAGTCAAGAGGATCACAAAAACCGTTCAAAACAAGGAAGTCATTGTAAACGAAAATAGTGTGCGAAAGGTATTAAGTCTCGGAGATAATCATTAGGATCCATTACATTTAAAGAAAGATGAAATCTTGGATTGATTCAAGGGAATGGGTATGTCGGAGACTTTCATTACAAAAATGAGATCAAACGAAACTGTAACACCTTGCTTTTTGGAACTTTCCTCAATTAGAAAGATTACTTGTATTTATTTCTTTGGAAACTTGCCTTCATATCATATTCATAATCCACTCCCAATTTCGTAATTTGAAACCTTGATCATAACAAAATTCATATTTTATACATATTTGTACTCGTTCAATCGATCATTTAAATACATTTTTTATGCAACCTCATACTTATTATACATACAAATTCGTTCATTATTTATACATCTCACTTATACGTCTCACTTATACATTTCACTTATACGTTTAAAACACTTAAAACCGACAATTTACGCAAACTTGAATCTCAAACAAAAAGGACAGGTCCCTCTCTCACGAGAGGACCCTCTCATCCCAAATGTCCCACTCGTCCTAAACTCAGTCAGTCTATAAATACCAATCCATTTCCTTCATTTCAAACCTTCAACTTCTGAAGTTCTCTCTCAAATCTGACTTCGAGCAAAACCTTTGCAGCTTGTCCTAGCTATTTCTAAGTGAGTTTATACTCGCTAATAACTAATTTTCTTCTGTTTCTTCTCATTTCTTTTGATATTATAAACTTTTTACATGATTTCTTCACAAATCTTCTATTGGTCCTCAGATTTGCAATGGCAATCTGATACAAACTCTCAAATCATTGAGGACCAAGCTAAGAAGTGAAGTAAATCTTTCAAAACTTTTCAAACAAACTTTCTAACCATGAGCTCGGCTGAATCTGAAGTTGTGGTTTCAAGTTAGAACCAATTCCAGCCGAGAAGGTAATCAGTTCAACCAAAACCGAAATGAGTTTACCAAGAAACAGTCCCAGTGGTCTGAGATGTTGGCCCACTCGCCCACGAAGATAACCCTCTCACGCGACAGGAGACTCCCTATCGTCCGAAACAAACTGTTTCACCAAGTTCTGACGTTTCAAAGTGTTGAATTATTATTCAAATCTCTATTTCAATATAGACGATTCTGGAATATCAGTTTGTGTTCTGTGGAAGCCTTGGCACCTAGACCTAGAACAAGTTAACCTCGTCCAGCCTCTGACACTTAGTTAATTCTTTCTATGTCGTGTTGGCACACCTGGGTTGTCCTTGTTCGGTTGTTTGGATATTATTCACATTCTAATATTTCATTCCTGTATTCATGACCAACTGATTAGTTAACTAAGTTAGTTGATTTGTGCTTTGGTGAACAATAATGAGGATATTACCTCCATGAACATTCTGGACTATTATTATACTATAACTATAACAAAATAACTTAACTGGACACATGAACATAACTAACTGATAGTTAAAACATTCAAACGAAGATCGATTCACCAAATAGTCCCTCTCGCACGAAAGGGTGGTACCACTCGCGCGAAAGGCCTTTCATCCCAACTGTTCTCTCGTCTGACTTGTTTGTGTTTCAGCTTTTCCGTTATTCTGTTTCCGCGTTCATTGTTACTGATTCTGTCGGGCAAACTAGGACTCGTAAAATCATAGAAACTCAGTATCGTGGTAAGTGCTCGGATAGAATATACTTTCTGTTTACTTATACTTTAGTACTATACTACATACTTTAATTTGTATCATAATCCTCCGATCAAAATCCAACCACTCCATAAACTCCGATGACTATACACCATCTTTCCCCCAATCTCAACAAATCGTCAATCCATGGATAATCGGAAAGCTTTGCAAAATTGTGAGTATACTCGAACACCCTTTTTCCGTTTTACACTTTGGGTGCAATATGTTTCCAATTAAACTTACACAGTTATGCTTAGACTTTATCAAAATGCACAAACAATCCTATACGTGCATGCATATGTAACACTTGATTCGTTGATCTGGGTTTGTTCGTTTTGTGATAAAGTTGTCATTAACTTCGTACGGGCCTACCCTTAACATGTATAGTGCTATAGGAGTAACGCATCGCCCGTGAACATGAGGTCATGTTAAGTCTAAGTTTGTTATGTGGATTGTCCAAACTTTTATATTTATATGCTGGTACTCAAAGCTTGTATACTCACCAATACTTTTGTATTGAACTATACTTTAATACATGTTGCAGGATTATGGATGATGGTGATGATGATGATGATGATGCACGGAATCTAGTAGGATGCCTAGAAACGCACTCTAAATTCACATACTTGTTTTATTTTACTTGTTTCAATCTTGTTGTATTTCTATTTTAAACAATGCAATTGATCTTAGCAATGAAATAACATTTGTTATTAAATACTTGTCACAAATTAGTGATATGAAGTCTCGAGCAATCTCGTTTTCGTCTAACTCCGATGTTTCCGCCGTCGATTGGGGTGTGACAGATTGGTATCAGAGCCGTAGCTATAGGGGATTAGTAAAATTACCATGCTTTTGACCTAGTCTATAGTTAAGCACTATACTTGACCATACTTGAATTATGTGCTAAATTCTTGAAGCATCTGTTGTTTGCTCATATCTATTTTACTATTTCGAAACATACACCTTTCCTAAGGAAATGTTACACGATTATGTTAAACATGAAAACACTCATAATATACAAACGAGACGACTTCACCAAAATAGGCATGAAACCCACAATTTGGTGAACGACTCTCAATCCGCTTATTCGTTTTTGCACGAAATTCGCCATCAAGTTAGGAGTGAAATCCTCACCTTGATGGAGAATTTCGCATTTCAAAACTAGTGGACCCTCGTCAACGTGTCGGAACTAACTTCTTGACCCGACGAGTACTAACCACAGTTAGAGTACAATGTTGTCAAGTTAGGGGTGAAAACCACATTTTGTCAACTAGTCCCCCTCCTCGCTTTTCAAAATCCCGCCAAGTCTTGAATATTTGGTTGATTAGAGACATGTAGTAACTGGAAGGGTGAATACCGTTAACTGAAATTTCGGCGAGAGTGTTCAACCTATTAGGCCAAAGCATGCTTCCCAAACTCAAAAGAACTTTCGACCATTTTGGTTTAGTCAAAGTTTCATTTTGGAACAATCGAAGTTTTTATCAAACCTCCATTTTACTAGTATCAATTTTATGCTTATCACGATCCAAACTTTTCCTTTTCAAAATTCAAATTATTTTCGCAGTGGTTACACACACATCATACTAAATGTTTTCATATACATATACGTCATTTTAATGCATGATTCCAAAACGCCATCGGCAAGATTTACACTCCTCATGATCCCAAAATGGAGGTAAATCATCAAGATAGGAGTGATTCCCTTACCTTGACGATTAGCTCCACTCCTTCCCTTCTTAAAACAAGCTCACCAACGGGCTAGGGGTGATTCCCTACCTCGGTGATCGTTACCAAATCTTTTCTTCAAAGAAACTTTATCATGTCAACAACACTATCAAGTCTTATCCTTAAACCTTTTAGCATTGTCAAATTTCTACTTATGCAAAAACCTTGAATCTCATAGTTTTATCAAGCGTATTTCTTACAATCTATTTTACGTAAATCACATGCACAAAATTCGTAATTGTACCTTAAATGTTTTATCACCCGATTTTCAAAATTTTATGAAATGCTACCTATCAACTTAATTGGTCTAACGAATCTCTTGCCCACGAACTTCATGCTTACTAATCACTAAAACACGCTTACATTATGTTATTATACTAAAGACTTTTGTTCTCAATCGGGAACCAAAACAACCTTCTCTCACATGCTTATATAATCTTATTGATGTTATAAGATCATTTTGTTAAAACTCTTTTCAAAATCAATAAGATCATTTTGCTAAAACCTTTTCAAAATCAATAAGATCATTTTGCTAAAACTCTTTTCAAAATCACCAAGTTCATTTTGCTAAATTCTTTTCGAAGACCAAAGTTTTCACGAAAATTTCAGAAATACAACTCTTCATATTTTAATACGAAATACTTTAAATGAAGCAAACTCATTGCTTTCAAAAATCTTTTCGGACACCGCTAAATACACAAATCCAGTTCCAAACAAGTGGGCAAGCAGTTCATAGGAATTGACAATCTCTGACATCCGTAAATCCTATTTGTTTTGAAACAAAAGTAGCATTTCTTCTTACAAAACACATCTCGCATAACAAATAGATACTTTATATTTTCTCGACATTCACAATCTTGATTCTCCACTCCCGACAAACTCAATCTATTTTGATTCAATAAACTCAACAATTTGCTCGAACAACTACAAATGCATATCATCGTACATGTTTTAGTCAATACTTCACGACAATATCACACATATCATTCGCTTTTACATACTCAAAATTCTTGACCATTTTATATGCTTAAATTCGTTGTGTTTCAATTTATACTATGTATGCAATCGTCATCATTCAAACTTATACTCATACTCATACATTCGCACCTATACGTGAGTATAAACTGAGTGGTTCTCTTACGTTGGTCGTATACATACTTAAACATAAACATGCTTACATACTTAATATTTAATACGCTAACACACACACATGTTCTCACCTTTAATGTTACTGTATACCCTGACTCGTACACTACTAGTACAAACTATGCGGATTATGCCACGACCAATATAATCGCGGGTGCACACGGGATTATAGTGGTAGTCACATGAAAAATCATAGGGTATTCTACTATGTATGGTAGGACACGGAACGGAACGTAACATGACACCGAATAATGAAACGGATGTAACATGGTTAGAACATGGTGGATACGACGCTGGTACATCCTATATATAAGTGTTTTACCATATTACCAAACTTTCGTAAAACATGCCATGAGAAATTCGGTGTTTTTCAGAACTTATTTAAACACGGTTACACAAACTTTAGTGACTCACAAACGCACTGCTAAACGCGTGATATCCGATTATCCACAACGAAACCTCATCCACAACACTTCATATTCGCATTATATCCGATAATCATACCATTCCTACCCTTGCATTCATATATCATGTCATTCGATCACTCTCATACCCTAATTATTCTTTACTATTCTTTTGACCTTTTTATACAAACCTTATTTACAATAGATCGTCCTAAACGTTCAATCCTTAAAGTACCTCTTTATTTTTAAAACTATCTTCCGTTCTTTATTACGCGCAAATTTACTTAGTCGGCCCATTACCACCAAAACTTTTTGAAACCATAAATACCTACCATCCCAGTTCTCGTTAAAGAGCAATTTCTACAAACACATGATTTTACTAATACACCTTTAAAACCGATGAAACTTTCTTACAACCTATGGTGCGGGCCGCACTTTTCATGAAAAATACACTCTATTTCATACTAAAATTTTTCTTCTTAGGTAACATCCATTTTAAAATACTTCTCCCATCGATCTATTCAAACTTGCTCAAACTCACTTTGCCCACCCACACATGGACGTTTTATTCATAAATACGATGGTGCCCCAAAACACCTTAGTCAAACGAATTACTTTTACAAACCTACCCTTTCATTCTTCAAAATTTCCATGCATTTTCGACATATGCTTCAAACTTCAAAATCTCAATCTGAGATAAACATTTTAGCTAAAATTCTTTTCTCCAAAGTCTTCCTGTTGAATAAATTTCGGCGCCTCGCTTTTTAGATTTTTCCTCAATTAGAAAGATTACTTGTATTTCTATCTTTGGAAACTTGCCTTCATATCATATTCATAATCCACTCCCAATTTCGCAATTTGAAACCTTGATCATAACAAAATTCATATTTTATACATACATGTACTCGTTCAATTGATCGTTTATTTACATCTTCTACGCAACCTCATACTTATTATACATACAAATTCATTCATTATTTTATACAACTCAGTTATACAATTCACTTATACGTTTAAAACACTTAAAACTGACAATTTATGCAAACTTAAATCTCGAACAAAAGGGACAGGTCCCTCTCGCACAAGAGGACCCGCTCATCCCAAGTGTCCCACTCGTCCTAGACCCACTCGTCCCAAACTCAGTCCTCAGTCTATAAATACCGATCCATTCCCTCTTTCAAACCTTCAACTTCTGAAATTCTCTCTCAAATCTGACTTAGAGTACAACCTTTAGAGCTTGTCTAAGCTGTTTCTAAGTGAGTTTATACTCACTAACAACTGATTTTCTTCTATTTCTTCTACTTTCTTCTGATTTTATTAACTTTTTACAAGATTTCTTCACAAATCTTCTGTTGGTTCTCAGATTTGCAATGGAAATCTGATACAAACTCTCAAATCATTGAGGACCAAGCTAAGAAGTGAAGTAAGTCTTTCAAACCTTTTCAAACAAAACTTTCTTACTTTGAGCTCGGCCTAATCTGAAGTTCTCTGAGCTCACAAGCTAAGTTAATAGCTGTGGTTTCAAGTTAGAACCAATTCCAGACGAGAAGGTAATCAGTTCAACCAAAACCGAACTGATTTTACCAAGAAACAGTCCCATTCGTCCGAGATGTTGGCCCACCCCCCGAGAGGATAATCCTCTCATGCAAGAGGGGACTCCCTGTCGTCCGAAATAGACTGCTTCACCAAGTTCCGATGTTTATAAGTGTTGAATGATTATCCAGATGTGACACCTGTGTCACTTCAACCATCAAACAAAGACCAAACCAATAAAATATTATATTTCATACTTGGGATTAGTATAAATATGTGTATCATTTGCACATATCAATTCTTGTTCGATTTCGGGCTCTAAATCGCTTTCTGGAAGGTTATACGCGCACCGATGCGTAAATATAACCAGTTTAATGCGACGAACACTCTGGAATAGTGGAATAGTTTTAGCATACCTTAAAATAACCTCTACATAACTTAGAAATAAGTTTTAAAGGCTTTGGTATGCTAAAATCAAGTTTAATCGCTTATAGGGACGTAATTCGACAAACTGCGAAAGTATGGCGATTCGTACTAGAACAGACATTTCAGAACATGACCATAAGTTAAACATACAATAAATATCCTTTACATAGCTTAGAAATAGGCTTTGAGGGGTTCGGTGTGCTAAAATAAACTTTGGGGTCATTCAGGGACTAAAAGCGTCAAAAAGTGCATAAGTTTGCACTTTCGCGCATAACTTACATTCTGAATACATCCGGACATCCAAAAATTTATGTAAGCACTAAAATATTTTATTTTAGTGTTTGGCATGAGAAAAATCCATTCGGCACACAATTTGGATCGTTTTTCGCGCTTATGCGCATTCCGTCGTAATTAAGCGAACATCGCGATCGTACGACCAAACGAACAAACATCCGGAATATTTTTGAGCATGTTTCATGTCCACAATGTTTAGGCATCATTTTAGGGCCTTGAAGTTGGCTTAACGGGCCTTGAACGCGTCGGAATGAGCCTTAAACACCAACAGGGACTGAGACTGTCATTTTTCAAACTTGTTTCTGATCAGACATGCCCAGGCGGGCCGCGTAACCTTCTGGTGTCCCTTACGCAGGCCGCTAGGCCCACCCAGACCAGATTCAATGAATTAAAAAGCTGTTAAGCACTTCAAACTCAATTCCACTTGTTGTTTCCTGATCATGGGGGGCTATATTGAGGTACCTTAGAGTTTCAACAAGTGTAAGGATGAGATTAAATCATGGGTTACGAGAAACGATCCTAACGGTGGTCCATTTCCTATAAATACCCCCCTCAATTTCTATTCTTCCTCACAAAATCTGATCTAAAGAACTCTAAGTTGAAGCCTTTGCTTCATACCTGAGTTATTTGGATCGAGATTAGCATGCGGGGACCCTTTGTAAGTATTCCTTCGTTCTTTTATACGTTTTTATCGCTTTTCGAGTCCGAAAGTCAAACTATGTTTGACTTTCTGCATTGAACAGTTTATGGTCAACGCGAAGTTCGTTTGAACTTCATAACGTGGGCATAATCACGATGGTTATAGTCCCTAGTGCTATACCTACTGATTACCACGTTATCTAGGCCAGTGACGAGTCATAGTTTCGGCCAAAATCTGTATTCTTGCGTATTTTGTAACCAAACTACTCTTAGGTATCAAAACCGTTTGTTTTGATACCAAACCTGTTTTCTAAACTTAGTTAAGCATGTTTTAACATGCTTAGCTCGTCACTTTTAGTTTAGTGCTTATATAGGGTCGTAAGGTAAGCGATCTAAACAATCGCTTATACTTTCGAACCCGACCCGTTTGGTCGATCATTAGGATCCGACCAAACACATTAGGTGACCATAGTATGTAGGGAATAACCTTCCAAGGTTATACCTTATGGTCACGATGTTTAGTTAGTTGTATGATAGGTAGTTTATATGCCTTAGGTAAATTACCAAAATACCCCTTTGACGCCAAAATTCATTTTAAACATATGTAACATAACTTTTGACATCTAAACTGATTTGGCAACAATATTAGACATGTTAAGGCATATTCTACTTGTCATAGGACTAGTTAGGCGGTCCGAACGCGTTTCACGCAAACGACGCGTTAAAGTAGCATAAGCTACCTAAACGGGTCGTAATGGGTCGTAAGCACTTAGGTTATGCTTCATTTTAGTATGTAGGCTTTGTTAAACCATATTACATGAGTCCCCGTACTCATTTGGTTTACAAGCCCTCATTCTATCCAATCCTCCGATTTAGGTCCGGGTTATTAACATAGTTACCTATATTTGGTGTCGTTTGATTTCCGTGATCTCTAGCATTGTTTGGTTGTTACTCAAGGACTACTAAGCAATCTCAAGTGAGTACATAGTCCCCTCTTTTATTGTTTTCCACTGTTTTGGGGTGAAGCATGTGTACCTATATGTTATTTTCATGATTTCAAAGTATAATTGATTATACATGTTATTACTTACCATTTGACAAACTAAATGACTATCTATGGTTTAAACACTGATTTCTCAGAGAACATAAAATAAAATGTTGAATTGTACTTATTTTATGTTCACCAGACCGATTGGTAGTATGATATAGCGCTATAGGATTAGACACCCCATTCCTATTGTCATGGAATGTCTGAAACCAATTTGTTTCTCCATCCAAATAGGGATTGCCTTTGTGGTATCCCTATAGTCTCAAAGGTGTATTTTGATGCATTAGGTCTGAATGAATTCTTAAATCACACTTTTTTGTATATTTTGATATACTCTCATGTGTGGTATTGTACAAAACCAACATATATTTTGTAAATCATCCAAAGCATATTTTGATATGTTATTTATGAAACCAAAACATAGTTCAAAGTATACTTTTAATATGCTACTATAAGGTTATTCGTTTAACCTTACATTATTTTACAAAGCATAACTTTTGATTTATTCAAACAATTTGTTTTGTACATTTTTACTTGTGGTTTAAGTAATCTCATTTTACTTACCATACATAACTTTTGTTTACACATTACATGGTTTACATTTAACTTGGGTTATACAATAACATTGGACTATTGGTTTAAACATGAACATTTCTATATTGGTGGTTTGGTTTGAGTAAGTGACTTAAGTAACGGAGCGTGTGTAATATGATACAAGCATGGTGGATACGCCGCTGGTACTTCCTATATATAAGTGTTTGTATGGTATTACATATCGTAGCGTTATTTGAATCATTTCAATTTAAGTCATATAACAATTTATACAAATAACATACTTTTCATAAGACATTGTTTTACAACAACTTATCTTATACAAAATTATTTTTACTTGGTTATTCATTTAACCTTACATTACTCTTTTACGTATCATCTACTTTATCATCACTTTTCGAATGATTTATAAAACAAAACATTTTACAAGGATCATGACTGACTTTTGTTAAACAACTTTCTTCTAAACTTATAAGTCATGAATCCTATATTCACAAAACCTATGTATCTCAGAGGCATTTTTATGTTGACATACCTATTTTTACACATGTTTCAGGTGCTGTCTTGAGATGATTGTTGATACATGCTACATTTAGGATGGACTCGTGCCTTAGCGAGTTTAAAACTTGGAATATCATAGTTGTACTTATTTGATTGTATTAAAACAATGAGTTCATTTATTCAATAAAACAAAATTATTTATTCCATGGTTACGAAACAATGATTCTGTTACAACACTCCCCGACGTTTCCGCCACATCTTGTTGTTTTACGTGGTCGTGGTGTGACATAAAAGTTGGTATCAGAGCCAATGGTTATAGGGAATTTGGTTATTAGTAATGCTTTGACCTAGACTATAACCTTCCTAGGACCCTAACACAAGTTTTCTTGTGTTTAGTTTTAAAACAATACCGTCACTTATTCTTAGGTGACAACCACAATAAGAACACAAATTTCTATCCCGCTTTGAAAACTAATCATCTGTTCTAGGATGATTTATTATATGGTTTTAAACCCTTTAAGTTTTCAAAATCCCGTCAAAGTTGGTCTAAATAATGTGAACACGTGCAAACTGGAAGGGTGGGTGCCTGTACCCTGAGCTTTCTGTCTAAGGCTTGAGTGTTTGTACAAATCCGTAATATCGGACCAGTCACTCTTACCTGGGAACTCTTGGGGTGAGTGTCCACCTATAGGCGAGCATGTCTTCGCGGTACATTATTTTTGACCTATTTACTTTGATTAATCACCGGGGTCGTTTGTTGCTTTGTAGTAACAAACAAATGACCACCATCCTTGCTTTCATCAGATTTGTTTCATCTCATTCTTTTCGTCTAATTCTCTCACTCGTTTCCTTTCATGTTCCTCTTTTAGAGTGCCTCCTCGATGCGACAATCAGATGGCGAATGCCGAATTGGCGGAAATCATCGCGCAGCAAATGGCTGCTGTCTTCCCAAATCTTTTTGCTCAAATGAATCAAGCCATCAACAACCATAATGCCCCATGCAATTTCAAGAGTTTCAATTCGGCTAAGCCACTCAAGTTTAGTGGTTCTGAAGGAGCAACTGGGCTCCTACAATGGTTCGAGAGCACTGAGAGTACGTTCCGTCACGTTCAGTGTCCTGATAATCGCAAGGTGGAGTTTGCTTCCAGTGTGTTTCAGAAAAGGGCTCTTACATGGTGGAATGGGGTTATGAGAGACCGCGGTGCTGAGGTTGCATTAGCACAAACTTGGGCAGAACTTAGGGCTCTTATGATGAAGGAGTTTTGTCCTCGTCAAGAATTGAGAGCTTTAGAAAGGGAATTCGATGTCCTAAAACAAGACAGTGGAGAACATCGAGCCTATACTGACCGCTACGAGGAATTGAGCCTGTTATGCCCTACTATGGTTACGCCTCTGGATAAGGCGATTGAGAAATACATTGAATGTATTCCTGACGTAGTTCAGGATATCGTTATTGGCAGCAACCCTACTACTATCAGACAAGCCATTGAATTGTCTGCCACTCTGAGTGAATCCCATATCAGGAAGGGTAAGCTGTTTTGGAAGGGCGACCCAAGACCATCTGACAAGACTGCTCAAGATGAACCAAAGGAAAAACAGGCTGAGGTATCCAAGAAGAAGAAGTGCAAAGCCTCTCAAAATTACACTGTAACTGCTCAAGACAAACAGGTTACACCAAACCAGCCAGCACAACCTCGCAAAAGGCAAAACTATGTTGGTACCGCACCTTTGTGCAACAAATGCAACCGTCATCATCTAGAGCAAGAGCAGTGTCACAAATGTACCCACTGTGGGCGGTTGGGACATTTGAGGGCGGTTGGGACATTTGATCAATGTTTGTCGTTATGCATATCAAGCTGCTGCAAACCCTGCTGCTGTTCAAGCACGGTTTCCACCGGGGACATGTTATAATTGTGGTGACCTTACTCACTACAGAAACAATTGCCCAAGACTTGTTAACGCACCTCCAGCGCGAGGACGAGCATTTAACATCAATGAGGCAAACGGGAACAATGATGCAGCAGTGAACAATTAGTGTTTTGTAATTCCTTGGTTGTTATCTTTTGACGCTTCAAGACAATTCGGTTGTTACATAAATAAAGATTTGTTGTTTTTATTTCTGCAAAATTTATGCGATTGTGTGAATGTTTGATGCAACCTTATGATGTCAACCCAAAGATAAACTACTCGTGTGGTTCTGTCATCTTATGATCACTTGTGATCTCCCCAAGAACCTTAAACACTCGTTTCTTTTAAGAAACAAAGCCAAACGCTTATTGAAAATCCTTCTATCTTTATAGATAGATCCTTGACAATCATTTAAGTGCCAAATGAAATCCATGGATTGGATTCCTAGTGTGCTTTAAATATCCATGCCTAAAGATAACAAATTAAAGAATCAAGTTAGCTAATTTTGTGCTTATGAGTTTTCTTACATGTTTTGTGGTTGTATGTGATCCATCCAAATCCTCGTAGAGTCTTTCATATCTCATATGAGGGATTCATAGTAGGATATCCAAAGTTACTATCTTAAATCCTTAATGGACTTCTACGTTGTAGTCAAGTCCCTTGGGTTTTAAAGTACTATTCTAAAATTGGACCCCTTGAGTGGTCAAGATAAACAGTTTGATTTAAAAATCTGATTAGAAATATCATGTGATGATATAATTAAAAAGATCCCTTAAGTGGTCTATTTAAGGAGATCGTACGACGGTCTAGTTAAGAAGATCATGTGTTGATCTAGTTAAAAAGATCGTTCGTTGATCTAGTTGAAAAGATCCTTTTGTGGTCTAGTCAAGTCGCTTCATGTTTATTCAATTGATTTTTCCTCTACGCATTATGAAATGAACTGTGCGGACTGTGCAAGGAATTACGTAATTATGGAGGCCTACATAATTATGGAAATTCAGTGCACAGAAAACCACAAGAAGTTTTGTCATGTGTTAAGACCTATAGTGATAAGAATAATGATATGGGAGAAGTCTTGGACCTTGACCGATGTCATTTTATCTTACACTCCCCAATTCTGATTTCAAGCACACACAAGTTTCCTATGATAAGTCTTCAGGGGAAACGTTCTTCTGTCCATAGTTCAAAATTCCATATTTTGCTACTACAAGGACTTCACTTTGATAGTTGACAATTTCGCTAAGAATCCAATCATGGCTCAGAGTTTTATTTAGGGTTCAATGGATTATTTGAAAGCGAAACCATCACAATTGTCTTCACAAGATTCCTCTAAAATTAAATTCCGGGACGAAATTTCCTAAAGTAGGGGAGACTGTGACACTTGTGTCACTTCAACCATCAAACAAAGACCAAACCAATAAAATATTATATTTCATACTTGGGATTTGTATAAATATGTGTATCATTTGCACATATCAATTCTTGTTCGATTTCGGGCTCTAAATCGCTTTCTGGAAGGTTATACGCGCACCGATGCGTAAATATAACCAGTTTAATGCGAAGAACACTCTAGAATAGTGAAATAGGTTTAACATACCTTAAATAACCTCTACGTAACTTATAAATAAGTATTGAATGCTTTGGTATGCTAAAATCAAGTTTAATCGCTTACAGGGACGTAATTCGACAAACTGCGAAAGTATGGCGATTCGTACTAGAACAGACATTCCGAAACATGACCATAAGTTAAACATACCATAAATATCCTTTACATAGCTTAGAAATAGGCTTTGAGGGGTTCAGTGTGCTAAAATAAACTTTGACCATAAGTTAAACATACCATAAATATCCTTTACATAGCATTAGTTTGCACTTTCACGCATAACATACGTTCTGAATACATCCGGACATCCAAAAATTTATGTAAGCACTAAAACATTTTATTTTAGTGTTTGGCAAGAAAAAAATCCATTCGGCACACAATTTGGATCGTTTTTCGCGCTTATGTGCATTTCGTCGTAATTAAGCGAACATCGTGATCGTACGACCAAACGAACAAACTTCCGGAATATTTTTGAGCATGTTTCATGTCCACAATGTTTAGGCATCATTTTAGGGCCTTGAAGTTGGCTTAACGGGCCTTGAACGCGTCGGAATGAGCCTTAAACACCAACAGGGACTGAAACTGTCATTTTTCAAACTTGTTTCTGATCAGACATGCCCAGGCGGGCCGCGTAACCTTCTGGTGTCCCTTACACGGGCCGCTAGGCCTCCCAAACTAGATTCAATGAATTAAACAGCTGTTAACAGCTGTTAAGCACTTCAAACTCAATTCCACTTGTTGTTTCCTGATCATGGGGGGCCATATTGAGGTACCTTAGAGTTTCAACAAGTGTAAGGATGAGATTAAATCATGGGTTACGAGAAACGATCCTAACAGTGGTCCATTTCCTATAAATACCCACCTCAATTTCTATTCTTCTTCACAAAATATGATCTAAAGAACTCTAAGTTGAAGCCTTTGCTTCATACCTGAGTTATTTAGATCGAGATTAGCTTGTGGGGACCCTTTGTAAGTATTCCTTCGTTCTTTTATGCGTTTTTATCGCTTTTCGAGTCCGAAAGTCAAACTATGTTTGACTTTCTGCATTGACCAGTTTATGGTCAACGCGAAGTTCGTTTGAACTTCATAACGTGAGCGTAATCACGATGGTTATAGTCCCTAGTGGCTATACCTACTGATTACCACGTTATCTAGGCTCAGTGACGAGTCGTAGTTTCGGCCAAAATACGTATTCTTGCGTATTTTGTAACCAAACTACTCTTAGGTATCAAAACCGTTTGTGTCACACTCCCAAAATCCACACGCGGAGTATCACCGCATGGAGGCGTGACATGACCAGGATCAAGCCACCAATCATATTGAACAATGTAATGAGTAAATGTAATTCAACCAAACAATATGAAAGGTGTTCAAAACAAAAGTATAGTATCAATTTTTAGCGGAAGCATAAATGTAAAACCCAACATAAGTAATAAGTTTGAAATGTCATAAACGTTTAACATGGCATCCACGATCCATGTCCCACAACGACTGTGCCTCACCATGCAAGCTCCGTGAGTACCTAACGACCTGCAAAGCATGTAACAACGAGTCAACAACAAAGTTGAGCGAGTTCACAGTTGGTTGTTTTGTTATAAGTTTGTTTAACAAATCGTAAGTTCGTTTATAACCATGTCGTGTATTACTAGGCCATTTGTATATTCATCTAGTGGGGGCTTTCCGTGTTGTAAGTTCAATTAGTGGGGGCTTCCCATACTGTAAGTTACTAGACTAGTTGTATCCGTAAGTATCCTTCCCAACCCGAGGATAGTAGTAAGTATAAGTTTACGTAGGTTTTACGTAAGTGCCCTTCCCAATCCGAGGACAGTGGTACGTAACGAGTACGTAGATTTAGCGCTGGCGTCCTTCCCAATCCGAGGACGGTAGTACGTAGGTTTTACGTAGGTTTTGTGCTGGTGTCCTTCCCAATCCGAGGACAGTAGTACGTAGGTTTTACGTTGGTGTTTTGCTGGTGTCCTTCCCAATCCGAGGACAGTAGTACGTAGGTTTTATGTAGGTTTTAGCACAGGTGTCCTTCCCAATCTGAGGACGGTGGTAAGTAGTCTAGTAATAATGTGAGTACAAGTAATCATTCAATCCCATTCCCAACCCACCGGGGAATCCCATACCTTAGGAGTGTGAACTCACCTTGGTTTGCTCGGTATGCTAAACTATGTGCCCACAAGTTATCAATCAAGTCCTATAGTAAGCACGTATACTTTATCTGTTCTAGTTCGTAAAGTTTCGCATGAAATCAGTATCGCAGAGTGTGTTTAGCAGTTCACATCATATGTCACATAAGCAGTTAATCAAGTTCGTGCAATTCCAGCTTTACCTAAATGTCTCTCACAGTTTATTCTAACATGTGTATTCATTAACATACTTGACAAAGTTAACCACTTAACAGGATTATCATACACAACAGGAATAGTAAACTGACAGAGTTAATTAGCTAACAGGGTTAACAAACCATTAGAGTTACCTACTTAACAGAGTAAATAAACTGGTAATGTCATATACTTAGCCTAACAGAGTTAATGGGTTTAACAGTGTTAATAAACCTTAACAGGGTTACTGAGTGAACACATACAATGAAATTGCATAAGGCAAAAACACAAGCTTGGGCGAAATCCCCCATGTGACGAAAACACTAGGTGTTTTCGTCTAGTGTTGTGTTTTCGTTGGTCTCCTTTGATTTCGTCGACTAAACCTCACCTTTGTTACCAGTTACCCATCCCAGAAACCTTAATCGATTACCCCGTTTCACTTTACCATTAATCATTCAGTTGTATATCCAAACAAAATAGTCAATAATAATACCAATCATCATAACAAAACATCGCAGTACTGAGTATCTATCATAAACCCTAGTTACGCATACAATAGATCGATTAACATATCACCCAAACGGATACTGTAGCAAGTTAACATGTTTTCAGATCTTGCTCACATTCATATCATAAAGTCACTCATTAATCATGATCCTTAAATAAATATAATCAGATGCACATGTCATAAAGTCAATCATGAAACACAAACATTACTCATTAAGTCATCGGTTAACCAGACCCCTTCGCAGACTATATCCCATCCAATTTCCCATGCATTACCACTTTGCACATAAAAGAAATCATATGATACCTGAGAATTCACATGCACCTATAAGTATAATGGCCGACAACTTAAAGTAACTCTTATCCACTTCTATCAATCCATGAATCTACAAATCTATTGGACCAATATCTCAAGTAACATGTTTGAAATCATATATATAGAATATTGATTAATAACATTCACATGCTCACACACAACCAACATATTAACACGAATGATATTACACTAACCGAGGGTGGGGGTCAGGATGCACTACGGACTCGAGGGATGGAGTTCCGCGAAAAAGCTGTTGCCGTCGAGTTCCAAGGGTAGCGAGAGAGAGAGAGAGATAGAACGTGATAGGTGGATAGGGTTTTGCCAAATGTCGTTCTCGCGTAAAGGTTATAATCAAAACAATATATCATGACGTTACTGGGCCAAGCCCACTTCTGTTTACGTTGGCCTCTTTGTAGACGAAAACACTAGAGTGTTTTCGTGGGATGTGTTTTCGTGGGGTGTGGGTTTGTTTTGCAAGGAGTACATGTTTTAATTATTGTACAATTTATTATACAAGATACGTATAGCACATTCACACATAATATACACACCATGAATCTACAACCATCACGTATATTGCACATCAATTAAACATAGAATACAGTTTGCAAATAAGTACGAAGTTAAATCGGATAGAGACCTTGAAAACTCAGGTTGTCACATTATCCCCAACTTGAAAGAAATTTCGTCCCGAAATTTAGCACGCGGTTACTGAGGAAGCTAGTTGTGTTGTGTTGTTTCCTGGGGTATCACATCATCCCCCCGTTGATTTGGAATTTCGTCCCGAAATTCTGTAGGAGCTTCAGCCTCAGTAGTGGTTACACTGTTTCCGAATAAATGGGGATACTTGGGTTTCATTTGATCTTCTCGTTCCCAGGTGAACTCTAGGCCATGACGGGAGTTCCAACGAACTCGAACAAGAGGTATTCTAGTGTTCTTGAGGACCTTAACGTCTCGGTCCATGATTTCCACTGGTTCCTCGACGAATTGCAACTGATCGTCGATAGTGAGCTCATTCAAAGGAACTATGAGGGTCTCATCTGACAGACACTTCTTCAGATTCGACACGTGAAAAACGTTGTGAACTGCACTGAGTTATGCGGGCAGGTTTAGTTTGTAGGCTACTTTGCCTATCTTCTCAATGATTTTGAACGGTCCGACATATCGCGGATTGAGCTTGCCCCATTTGCCAAAACGAACCACACCCTTCCAGAGTGAAACCTTGAGTAGCACTCGATCCCCAACTTTCGGACGGTCAAGTGTTGTCGCCATGCATTGCCGTATCTGAGCAATTCTTTCCATTGTGTCCACTACAAGTTCTGGGCCAGTGATCTGACTATCACCCACCTCTGCCCAACAAAGAGGTGATCGGAATTTACGCCCGTACAATGCCTCGAATGGAGCGGCTTGAATACTGGTGTGGTAACTGTTGTTATACGAGAACTCCACTAACGGGAGGTGTTTTTCCCAGCCGTTGCCGAAATCGAATACACATGCACGAAGCATGTCTTCTAAAGTTTGAATAGTACGCTCAGACTGCCCATCCGTCTGAGGGTGATAAGCTGTGCTCATATCTAAACGTGAGCCAAAGGACTTGTGCATTGCTTGCCATAGTTCTGAAGTAAAACGTGCATCACGATCAGAGATAATAGAGATTGGCACTCCGTGCCTCAAAACCACTTCCTTTAAATAAACGTCTGCTAAGGTAGGGAACTTGTCTGTTTCTTTGATAGCCAAGAAGTGTGCAGACTTTGTGTGTCGATCCACGATCACCCAAATAGTATCATTTTCACGTTGAGATCTAGGCAGGCCAGTAACAAAATCCATGGAAATTTGCTCCCATTTCCATTGTGGTATCTCTGGTTGTTGGAGTAGGCCCGATGGTTTCTGATATTCAGTCTTAACTCTCGCACAAGTCAAACACTTGCTAACGTAAGTTGCTATATGAGCTTTCATGCTAGGCCACCAATATGTAGTTTTCAAATCGTGGTACATCTTATCCGAACCAGGATGTACTGAGTAGCGAGACTTATGCGCTTCATCCATCACAAGCTCGCGTAAGTTTCCATAGAGTGGGACCCAAATGCGTCCTGTTACGTAATAGGTGCCATCTGCCTTTAGTTCTAACCGTTGCCTTGAACCGCTTAGGGCTTCAGCCCTAACATTTTCTGGTTTCAATGCTTCTACCTGAGCATCTCGTATCTGTGCAGGAAGGCTAGACTGGATGGTAAGTTGTAGTGGTCGCACACGCCTAGGTGTGGTATCTTTTCGACTGAGGGCATCGGCCACCACATTGGCTTTGCCCGGATGGTACTTGATGGCACATTCGTAATCGTTCAGTAGCTCGACCCATCGATGTTGACGCATGTTTAATTCCTTCTGTTTGAAGATATGCTCGAGACTCCTGTGATCGGTGTAGATGGTGCACTTGGTACCGTACAGGTAATGTCTCCATATCTTGAGCGTAAAAACAACAGCTCCCAGTTCTAAATCATGTGTAGTGTAATTCTGTTCGTGAATCTTAAGTTGCACGAATCATAAGCAATGAATTTATCCCGTTGCATCAACACACATCCAAGACCCTGAATGGATGCGTCGCAGTAGACTACAAAATCATCTGTGCCTTCAGGCAATGAGAGGATAGGTGCGCTACAAAGTCTATCCTTTAAGTGTTGAAATGCTGATTCCTGTGTATTACCCCAACGATAAGTAACACCTTTATGTGTCAGTAGTGTAAGCGGCTGTGCAATCTTGGAGAAGTCTTTGATGAACCTTCTATAGTAGCCCGCCAAACCCAAGAATTGGCGGATTTCTGTTGGTGTACGGGGTATAGGCCAGTTCTTAATCGAGTCTACCTTGGATGGATCAACATGAATCCCATCCTTGTTTACCACGTGGCCTAGAAAGTGGACTTCACGAAGCCAGAAGTCGCATTTTGAAAACTTGGCGTACAACTGTTCTGCTCGAAGGAGTTCCAAAATGAGTCGTAAATGCTGCTCGAGTTCCTCCTGACTCTTCGAATAGATCAGGATGTCATCGATGAAAATAATAACGAACTTGTCAAGATAAGGTTTGCACACTCTGTTCATAAGATCCATGAAGACTGCCGGTGTGTTTGTTAATCCGAATGGCATGACCAGAAACTCGTAATGGCCGTAGCGTGTTCTGAATGCTGTTTTGGAGACGTCCTCGTCCAGGACTCTCAGTTGATGGTAGCCTGACCCCAGGTCAATCTTTGAATAGTAGCTCGACCCTTGCAGCTGGTCGAACAAGTCGTCAATGCATGGAAGAGGATAGCGATTCTTCACGGTCACCTTGTTCAGTTCACGGTAATCTATGCACATGCGGAAGGTACCGTCTTTCTTCTTCACAAATAATACTGGAGCTCCCCAGGGTGAAGAGCTAGGACGAATGAAACCCTTTTCCAATAGTTCTTTTAATTGCTTGGACAATTCTTCCAGTTTAGTTGGAGCTAAGTGATAAGGTGCTCGAGCTATTAGCGCTGCTCCAGGGGCTAGCTCGATTTGGAATTCGACCTGGCGATGAGGCGGTAATCCAGGTAAATCTTCAGGAAACACTTGAGGAAAGTCGCGTACTACTGGAATATCCTCTAACTTCATCTCTTTCGTTGATGCGTCAGTAACAAGTGCTAAAATAGCAGTGTGGCCCCTTTGCAAACACTTCTGGGCCTTAGGGAAGGAGATGATGCCCACTACAGCACCACTCTTGTCGCCTTGAATTTCGAGAGGTTCTTTACCAGAACGGGGATTGCGAACAATTTTCTCTTTGCATAGGATCTCTGCTTGCTGTTAGGATAACCAATCCATACCAATAACGATGTCGAAACCATCACAACGTTGGGGTCATTTCTAGCATCACCCTGACCAATCACGAACACTCGACCCCTGGCACCATTGCCGTCGTTATTACCCCCGTTGTTATTCCTGTTGCCCTGATTATTGTTGTTGTTGTTCTGATTCTGGTTTAACTGAGGGCAGTCCCGCTTGAAGTGGCCTTCAGCACCACACTGAAAGCATCCCCTGTTACCTTGCTGTCGCTGCTGGTTCTGTGGAGCTGGTGGTTGTTGCTGTTGGTTCTGATTCGCAGGTCGTGAGCTCCAGCAATCCCTAGCTTCATGACCCATCTTGAGACACCTCTGACAACGACCCCTGTTGCACAAACCATTGTGGTGTCTGTTGCACTTGTTGCACTTTGGGAGGTTTCCTCGATATCCACCCTGCCCCTGACTACCAGAAGATTGCTGACCAGGGCTCTGGTAGTCATCAATCCTTCGCTGCTGTGCCTGGGACTGAACTGAAGTCGAACCCTTGCTAGAGGTTAAATCCCATTTTAGTTTGTTGTCACTGGGAGTAGCAGAAGTAGTAATAGTAGTAGTAGCACCAATACGTTTAGGCAGCTTGTTCTGTTCCACCGCCTGGTCTGTGAGACGATGAGCAAGACGAGTAATATCTTGAATAGTAGCAAGGTTAGCAGCAGTCACATGACTTTGAATCTCTGGTACTAAGCCTTTGAGGTACAGCTCAATGCGCTTGATGGGAGGATCCACCATAGTTGGACATAACACTGCCAGTTCATTGGATCGTTTCGTGTACGCTTCTATCTCTGACCCCGTCATCTTCAGGTTAAAGAACTCCACTTCCAGCTTGTGGATGTCATCATGACTACGGTATTCACGTTTGATCAGTTCCTTAAAATCATTCCATGGGGTGGCATTAGCAGCTGCCAGCCCCAGCATCTGAACTTGCGCGTTCCACCAAGTTAGCGCAGTGCCTTCGAGAGTACCAGTGGCATACTTCACCCTATGAGCCTCAGGGCATTCACACATTTTGAAGACTGGCTCGAGCTTCTCGAACCAGTGGAGGAATCCAACGGCCCCTTCACTACCACTGAAAGTAGTAGGACGACAGTCCATAAAAGTCTTGAATATGCATACAGGTGGCTGTGCGTTCTGACCTTGTTGCGCGAGGAAGGAAGGACTGGGTTAAGCGCGAGAGTTGGGTCATGAGAGTAGGATCTAGCATCCTAGGATAGGTTCGGAATAGCAGGTTATACCTCCTGCCTGAGCGGCTGCGAGTGCTGCCGTAACTTGTTCGTTGATAAGAGCCGTCAACTGGGCTTGAGTTAGGTTCACACGTACACTCATGATCTTCACATCAAGAGAAACATGAGTGAGAGAGGTTCGCAAAAGTGCGATGACAGAAGAGAGTAAGCACGTAAGTGTTCTCAAGCAATAGTTGTTACGTTTATCTAAGCATACCATGAGCAAAGTTCTATGTAATCTAGCAAGTAGGCAATGTAAACATAAATCATATCACCTAGAATGTCGAGTCTTGCACCTGGAGCGAAGCGTCATTGTGGATCGTTTGAGCACTGTTCAAGTTATAGTATGGTTTTAACAAAACTTTTTCCCTTATTAAAACCAAGTTCACTATAACCAATGGCTCTGATACCAATCTGTCACACCCCCAAAATCCACACGCGGAGTATCACCGCATGGAGGCGTGACATGACCAGGATCAAGCCACCAATCATATTGAACAATGTAATGAGTAAATGTAATTCAACCAAACAATATGAAAGGTGTTCAGAACAAAAGTATAGTATCAATGTTTAGCGGAAGCATAAATGTAAAACCCAACATAAGTAATAAGTTTGAAATGTCATAAACGTTTAACATGGCATCCACGATCCATGTCCCACAATGACTGTGCCTCACCGTGCAAGCTCCATGATTACCTAACGACCTGCAAGGCATGTAACAATGAGTCAACAACAAAGTTGAGCGAGTTCACAGTTGGTTGTTTAGTTATAAGTTCGTTTAACAAATCGTAAGTTCGTTTATAACCATGCCGTGTATTACTAGGCCATTTGTATGTTCATCTAGTGGGGGCTTCCCATGTTGTAAGTTCAATTAGTGGGGGCTTCCCATACTGTAAGTTAATAGACTAGTTGTATCCGTAAATATCATTCCCAACCCGAGGATAGTAGTAAGTATAAGTTTACGTAGGTTTTACGTAAGTGCCCTTCCCAATCCGAGGACAGTGGTACGTAACGAGTACGTAGATTTAGCGCTGGCGTCCTTCCCAATCTGAGGACGGTAGTACGTAGGTTTTACGTAGGTTTTGTGCTGGTGTCCTTCCCAATCCGAGGACAGTAGTACGTAGGTTTTACGTAGGTTTTGTGCTGGTGTCCTTCCCAATTCGAGGACAGTAGTACGTAGGTTTTACGTAGGTTTTAGCACAGGTGTCCTTCCCAATCCGAGGACGGTGGTAAGTAGTCTAGTAATAATGTGAGTACAAGTAATCATTCAATCCCATTCCCAACCCACCGGGGAATCCCATGCCTAAGGAGTGTGAGCTCACCTTGGTTTGTTCGGTATGCTAAACTATGTGCTCATAAGTTATCAATCAAGTCCTATAGTTAGCACGTATACTTTATCAGTTCCAGTTCGTAAAGTTTCGCATGAAATCAGTATTGCAGAGTGTCTTTAGTAGTTCACATCATATGTCACGTAAGCTGTTAATCAATTCGTGCAATTCCAGCTTTACATAAATGTCTCTCACAGTTTGTTCTAACATGTGTATTCATTAACATACTTGACAAAGTTAACCACTTAACAGGATTATCATACACAACAGGAATAGTAAACTGACAGAGTTAATTAGCTAACAGTGTTAACAAACCATTAGAGTTACCTACTTAACAGAGTAAATAAACTGGTAATGTCATATACCTTGCCTAAAAGAGTTAATGGGTTTAACAGTGTTAATAAACTTTAACAGGGTTACTGAGTCAACACACACAACAAAATTGCATATGGCGAAAACACAAGCTTGGGCGAAATCCCCCATGTGACGAAAACACTAGGTGTTTTCGTCTAGTGTTGTGTTTTCGTTGGTCTCCTTTGATTTCGTCGACTAAACCTCACCTTTGTTACCAGTTACCCATCCCAGAAACCTTAATCGATTACCCCGTTTCACTTTACCATTAATCATTCAGTTGTATATCCAAACAAAATAGTCAATAATAATACCAATCACATAACAAAACATCGCAGTACTGAGTATCTATCATAAACCCTAGTTACGCATACAATAGATCGATTAACATATCACCCAAACGGATACTGTAGCAAGTTAACATGTTTTCAGATCTTGCTCACATTCATATCATAAAGTCACTCATTAATCATGATCCTTAAATAAATATAATCAGATGCACATGTCATAAAGTCAATTATGAAACACAAACATTACTCATTAAGTCATCGGTTAACCAGACCCCTTCGCAGACTATATCCCATCCAATTTCCCATGCATTACCACTTTGCACATAAAAGAAATCATATGATACCTGACAATTCACATGCACCTATAAGTATAATGGCCGACAACTTAAAGTAACACTTATCCACTTCTATCAATCCATGAATCTACAAATCTATTGGACCAATATCTCAAGTAACATGTTTGAAGATCATATATATACAATATTGATTAATAACATTCACATGCTCACACACAACCAACATATTAACACGAATGATATTACAATAACCGAGGGTGGGGGTCAGGATGCACTACGGACTCGAGGGATGGAGTTTCGCGAAAAAGCTGTTGTCATCGAGTTCCAAGGGTAGCAAGAGAAAGAGAGAGAATGTGATAGGTGGTTAGGGTTTTGCCAAATGCCGTTCTCGCGTAAAGGTTATAATCAAAACAGTATATCATGACGTTACTGGGCCAAGCCCACTTCTGTTTACGTTGGCCTCTTTGTAGACGAAAACACTAGAGTGTTTTCGTGGGATGTGTTTTTGTGGGGTGTGCGTTTGTTTTGCAAAGAATACATGTTTTAATTATTGTATAATTTATTATACAAGATACGTATAGCACATTCACACATAATATACACACCACGAATCTACAACCATCACGTATATTGCACATCAATTAAACATAGAATACACTTTGCAAATAAGTACGAAGTTAAATCGGATAGAGACCTTGAAAACTCAGGTTGTCACAGTTTGTTTTGATACCAAACCCATTTTCTAAACTTAGTTAAGCATGTTTTAACATGCTTAGCTCGTCACTTTTAGTTTAGTGCTTATATAGGGTCGTAAGGTAAGCGATCTAAACAATCGCTTATACTTTCGAACCCGACCCGTTTGGTCGATCATTATGATCCGACCAAACACATTAGGTGACCATAGTATATAGGGAATAACCTTTTGAGGTTATACCTTATGGTCACGACGTTTAGTTAGTTGTATGATAGGTAGTTTATATGCCTTAGGTAAATTACCAAAATACCCCTTTGACGCCAAAATTCATTTTAAACATATGTAACATAACTTTTGACATCTAAACTGATTTGGCAACAATATTAGACATGTTAAGGCATATTCTAGTTGTCATAGGACTAGTTAGGCGGTCCGAACGCGTTTCACGCAAACGACGCGTTAAAGTAGCATAAGCTACCTAAACGGGTCGTAATGGGTTGTAAGCACTTAGGTTAGGTTTCATTTTAGTATGTAGGCTTTGTTAAACCATATTACATGAGTCCCCGTACTCATTTGGTTTACAAGCCCTCATTCTATCCGATCCTCCGATTTAGGTCCGGGTTATTAACATAGTTACCTATATTAGGTGCCGTTTGATTTCCGTGATCTCTAGCATTGTTTGGTTGTTACTCAAGGACTACTAAGCAATCTCAAGTGAGTACATAGTCCCCTCTTTTATTGTTTTCAACTGTTTTGGGGTGAAGCATGTGTACCTATATGTTATTTTCATGATTTCAAGGTATAATTGATTATACATGTTATTACTTACCATTTGACAAACTAAATGACTATCTATGGTTTAAACACTGATTTCTCAAAGAACATAAAATAAAATGTTCAATTGTACTTATTTTATGTTCACCAGACCGATTGGTAGTATGATATAGCGCTATAGGATTAGACACCCCATTCCTGTTGTCATGGAATGTCTAAAACCAATTTGTTTCTCCATCCAAATAGGGATTGCCTTTGTGGTATCCCTATAGTCTCAAAGGTGTATTTTGATGCACTAGGTCTGAATGAATTCTTAAATCACACTTTTATTGTATATTTTGATATACTCTCATGTGTGGTATTGTACAAAACCAAAATATATTTTGTAAATCATCCAAAGCATATTTTAATATGTTATTTATGAAACCAAAACATAGCTTAATATGTTATTTACAAATCCAAAGTATACTTTTAATATGCTACTATAAGGTTATTTGTTTAACCTTACATTATTTTACAAAGCATAACTTTTGATTTATTCAAACACTTTCTTTTGTACATTTTTACTTGTGGTTTAAGTAATCTCATTTTACTTACCATACATAACTTTTGTTTACACATTACATGGTTTACATTTAACTTGGGTTATACAATAACATTGGACTATTGGTTTAAACATGAACATTTCTATATTGGTGGTTTGGTTTGAGTAAGTGACTTAAGTAATGGGGAGTGTGTAATATGATACAAGCATGGTGGATACGCCGCTGGTACTTCCTATATATAAGTGTTTGTATGGTATTACATATCGTAGCGTTATTTGAATCATTTCAATTTAAGTCATATAACATTTTATACAAATAACATACTTTTCATAAGACATTGTTTTACAACAACTTATCTTATACAAACTCATTTTTACTTGGTTATTCATTTAACCTTACATTACTCTTTTACGTATCATCTACTTTATCATCACTTTTCGAATGATTTATAAAACAAAAATTTTTACAAGGATCATGACTGACTTTTGTTAAACAACTTTCTTCTAAACTTATAAGTCATGAATCCTATATTCACAAAACCTATGTATCTCACAGGCATTTTTAAGCTGACGTACCTATTTTTACACATGTTTCAGGTGCTGTCTTGAGATGATTGTTGATACATGCTACATTTAGGATGGACTCGTGCCTTAGCGACTTTAAAACTTGGAAGATCATAGTTGTACTTATTTGATTGTATTAAAATAATGAGTTCAATTATTCAATAAAACAAAATTATTTATTCCATGGTTACGAAACAATGATTCTGTTACAACACTCCTCGATGTTTCCGCCACGTCTTGTTGTTTTACGTGGTCGGGGTGTGACACCAGATCCCTATTTTCAATATAGATGATTCTGGAATATGAGTGTGTGTTCTGTGGAAGCGTTGGCTTCCAACCTAGTTCCACCACCTCACTTAAATTCGTAAAACGAACACCCAAACATTCTCCTAGACCTAGACCAAGTTAACCACGTCCAACCTCTGACACTTAGGTAATTTTTTCTTTGTCTTGTTGGCACACATGGATTAACCTTGTTCGGTTATTATTTACATTCTGATATTTCATTCATGTATTCATGACCAACCGATTAGTTTACTAAGTTAGCTGATTTGTGCTTTGGTGAACAATAATGTGGATACTACCTCCACGCATGACTTCTATGAACATTCTTGACTATTATTATACTATAACTATAACTAAATACCTTAACTGAACACACGAACATAACTGATTGATAGTTAAAACGTTCAAACGAAGATCGGTTAACCAAACAGTCCCTCTCGCGTGAAAAGGTGATACCACTTGCGTGAAAGGCGTGTCGTCCCAACTGTTCTCTCATCTGAATAGTTTATGTTTTGGTTTTTCTGTTATTCTGTTTCCGCGTTCCTTGTTACTGATTATGTCAGGCAGACTAGGACCCGTAAAAACACAGAAACTCAGTGTCGTGGCAAGTGCTCGGACAAAGTATACTTTCTGTTTACTTATACTTTCTTACTATACTACATACTTTAATTCTGTGTTGTAATCCTCTGATCAAAATCCAACCACTCCATAAACTCCAACGACTATACATCTTCGTTCCCCCAATCTCAACAAATTGTCAATCCATGGATAATCTGAAAGCTTTGCAAAAGTGTTAGTATACTCGAACACCCTTTTTCTGTTTTACACTTTGGGTGCAATATGTTTACTATTAAACCTACACAGTTACACTTTGGGTGTTAGTATACTCGAACACCCTTTTTCTGTTTTACACTTTGGGTGTTAGTATACTCGAATAATTTGTTATAGTTGATTCATTGATCTGGGTTTGTTTGTTTTGTGATAAACTTGTCATTAACTTTGTATGAGCCTACCTTTAACATGTATAGCGCTATAGGAGTAACGCACCGCCCGTGAACGTGAGGTCATGTTAAGTCATTCATTCATACTTGCGTTAAACCTTGGATTGACTTGTTTGTTCACATGCCAGTTTATACGTTAATCTTGATAACTAAGTTTGCTATGTGGATTGTTCAAACTTTTATATTTATATGCTAGTACTCAAAGCTTGTATACTCGCCAATACTTTTGTATTGAACTATACTTTAATACATGTTGCAGGATTATGGATGATGATGATGATGATGATGCACTGAATCTAGTAGGATGCATAGAAAACACTCTAAATTTAAATACTTATTGTACTTTACCTGTTTCAATCTTATTGTATTTTTATTTCAAACAATGTAATTGATCTTACCAATGAAATGAAATTTGTTATTAAATACTTGTTACAAATTAGTGTTATGAAGTCTCGAGCAATCTCGTTTTCGTCTCACTCCAATGTTTCCGCCGTCGATTAGGGTGTGACAGAAACGGTCTAAAAAGAGATTGCCAATTCATTCTACACGTGTTTGCAATGAGTTTGGCCCATATCAAAGGAGGTTACGATGGGTTAAACCTTGAATGGTCTGCTGTTAAGTTAAATCTATGCACCAAACAACCATTCAATATTTCTGGGCGGATCTTCTACTGCATGGTTGATAATGCAAATTCAAAGTCATGGGCTATGTATCCTAGATTTGTGCAGCTCCTCATCAACGATCAATATCCCAAACTCCCACACGACAATGATAAATACAAATTTCAGTTGCCGACCAGTCGACAGATTACAGAATTGAAGACAAATGAGTCGGTAATGCTTCACCAGTGGATGTACCGAGTTGAAAGACTTCCAGTGGTGAAAGTTGCATATGTAAAATATAAGGATGGTGTTAACAAGAAGAAACATAAAAACGTTGAAGAGGAAGAAGAAGAAAAACAGTTGATCAGAAAGAAGAAAGGGAAGCAGCTTGCGGAAGAGGGGGATCTTCCAAGAAAAGAAGAATACCCCAAATCCGGAACGGTTAATAGGCGACAATATTCGTTCAAGTGAAACAAGAGAACACAGAGAGCACATTCAGAACCTATGAGCTATACACGAAGTTGAAGAAAAGGGAAAAGAGAAAAAGAAAAGAAAAAGGTGTGAAATGACGGCATCCGAGACTCCTGTAATAGTGACATCTGAACAAGAATGGATGGATGAATTTGTTGATCAATTGCTGGTAGATCCTGATGAACGCTTTCGAGTAAATCACCTCCCCAGAAAAAGAACAAAACGAGGGGAAGGTTCTTGTAGAGACGTACCAACTAAACCGACTCCAATCACACAATCTCAGGAAGCTCCTAGCAGACCGCGTTCTTTTCAAGAACTCTATGACAAGCTGTTGAAAGATATCGGAGCAGGTCCTGCAAAAGAAATATGTCTCTTAAAGCATCAAGTGAATGATACAAATGTGTTACGAGAGAAGTTGAGATAACAAAGAAAGAAAAACAAGGAACTTCTTGCTTAAGTGACGGAACACACAAGATTCGCGAGATTTCAACAAAATGGTATGGAGAAGATATACAAAATGATCAGAGAACTTTGTGCTAAAGCTGAAGTATAGCCAATGTTCTCTGTTACAGACATCTTTGATTATAAGAAGTTCAAGGTAGAGGAAGATAAGCGAAAAGTCAAGGAAGCAGAGAAAAATAAAAGACGTTTAGAATCGGCTGTGAACATCAATGAAGATGATAAAAGTGAGGAAGAGGAGGTGCATCGAGATGAAATTCTGGCGTTATTTGTAGAATGGGGACTGGAGGAAGAGGTTTTGTATGAAACTGAAGAAGGTGATGAAGTGACCCCGCAACATCCTGAGTGGTTTAAAAAGGAAAGAGATAAGCTGCCAGATTTTTATCAGGTAGTGATTGTTGAAAAGACAGAAGCGACCGACAAGAAAATCAGCTGGAATTACTGCAACTTAAAAGGGACGTTCATCGTGAAAAGACGTGGTGGGGTCATCCAATACTTCAAAACTGGATACAACATGAAAATCCTTCCTTGATGGGATATCTGCGAACTCAGAAGATTAGAAATGATCAATCCGACCAACAGTAGCATCGGTGCTAATTTTGAAAGACTAATTTTAAGAGAATGCAATCGCGGGTTCACTGTTTTTAAGCCTTAACATCCACGCCGAAGGGTTTCAAAGACCACGAAAGATCCAATCACCGACAAAGGCAAAGTCACATGGGTCATCGACCCTACTAGTGTTGTGACAAGAGTCAAGATCCCTCCAGAGATTCTAGTGATGCTCACTAATTTCAATAAAGTTGTTCTATGATGGAAAAACTGGTGAAACGGTCATCAGATCCAACTCAAATGAAGATATGCGCATTTTGGATCTAATGGGCGTCTTTATGTTCTGCCTATCCGATTTGAATGTTCTTTTTGGTCACAAGATTCATGTCGGTGCTGGAAAGGAGTATAAGGAAGATGGCATGTTATTTCAACGAGCGGTAGAACGGGGGCATGTTATTTCAACGGGCGGTAGAACGAGCGAGGGAACAAAAGATAGAAATGGATATCTTAACAAAAATTGAGAAACAAAAGGAGAGAAAGGAAGCGAAGAAAAAGAAGAGTAAAGAAAAAAAGAAGCAAAAGTCTCCAGCAAAGCAAATAGATCCGTCACCTGAGCTAGTTGCATCTGTATCTCAACCTCCAGCCTCATCCACATATCAGGCTACTACAGAGGATCCACCGGTCATCAGTGAAGTTGTCACCAATCAACCACCACCTGAACAGACCGCAGATAAAGCTGCAACAGATATAGAAACCGAGGTTGAAGATTGAAAGAACATTCAAGTACGCAATGATCTAGGGGGATATTGTTAGAGCTTTTGAGATCATTGGTACTTGGTTTTATTAGGTTTTGGACTGTTTTGTTATGTTTTAGAATGTGTTAGAAAGTTCAGGGGTCAAAGTGTAATTGTTTGATAGTTATTCAGCCGGACACAACGTATTTGTAAGTCCAACGTATTTATAAATACGCTGGATAGTGAATCAGCATGTATATATAGTGCATCAATGGAAAACCCTAGCCCAAGGGTTCTTGGACTAGTTCATGGTGAAATCTCTTGTGTTGTGATTCTGTTTGTTAAGCTAAATCCGAATATCCAGGTGCTATTATTGTTTATATCAGTTGGAATTACAAAAACAACACTTGTTGTTTGATCGTTAAAAGAATCTTCATCTTCATCTTTTGATTTTATTAACTATCACTCATTCAAACACCTAATCAATAGGTGTTTGGGTGTTAACAATTAAACCACTGTGATCTGGATCTTGTTTGGGACTCATATTAAACTACCAAATGGGGGCCAAAATGTAACACATCTTGTCTTTGTGGATGATGTTATGATTTGGGGAATGTTCGGAATTAAATGTTTCAAATGTTAGACGACTACTGAGATGTTTGTATCTTGTTTCGGGTTTAAAAACTAATTTACAAAAATCATCTCTTTTGGGGTGGGGACCATGACGGATGAAAACACTCAAATGGAGAATCTTCTAATTGTAAACGTGGGTCACTTCCATTCATCTATCCTGGGCAAAAAGTTGGGGCAAATATGAATCTAGTGAATAATTGGGCACCAATAATTTAAACTTTCATCTCCAAACTCTCACTTTGGAAAGCATCCACGCTTTCTATAGGTCGGAGAACAACACTTATGAAATTGGTTTTTGGATTCAATTTTCCATGTATGGTTATTAATAAACTTGAAAAACTTAGAAGGGATTTTCTTTGAGGTAGGAACGAAACAAAAAATAAAATGCGTTGGGACCTTTGGGGCAAAGTCATTGAGCCAGTAGCAAATGGAGGTTTGGGATTGGGTGCTTTAAAGGATATGAATAGTGGGTTACTATCAAAATGGGCATGGAGATACAAAGTGGAGGTGGGAAAATGTTAGGATCGGAGGCTCTCATGATTGTGCTTGTTTGTATAATTTGAACAAATCAAATTGAAATGAACAGAGTTTAAGTGCAGCGGAAATGAATAACAAACTTTGTAAACACAATCAAAGGGAAAATGGTTTTGATAAACATTTGCTTCTCATTAAGTTGATAGATTACAAATCAAAACAAAAGATTGCAAACATGCTTACAAACTAAACTCCCCCTCAGCCTGATGCTCCAAGGTTGGTTGCACAAGATGAAAGGATTGAATTGAGGAGAAGAACTCACTCAAAACGATCAAATGTAACAGTACAGAGTACTGTTCCATTTATAGACAATCCAAACCGCTGAGGCATCTCAGCTGACGTCACCATGAAAGCGACGTCTAACAGCCTAACAACCTGTATCTACTGTTCTTATACAAACACTGCTAATCTAAACTTTTGACTATACATAAAACAGATGACATACTAAACTATTGCTCTCTCTTTACATCAGTGCTTTCCTCAAGGTTGATCAGTCCTTGATTGGGTAGTGCTTTGTCATCAGTAGATTGTACCAGCAGTGCTTAGTTCTTCAGCAGTCTTCTGGGTTCATCAATAGTTTTGAAGAACAGCAGCAGTTGTATTCGGGCAGTGGATATAAGACCATCAGCTGTTATAATCACTTTCAAGGGAGAAGACTTAGTGTAAACAGCTGCTTATTGTGAATCCACTGTAGTGAACCAGTTTTGGCTTTCATTATCTGTTCCTCTGGTAGGGTTCAATCCCAACAATCTCCCCCTGGAACAGATAATGCCAAAATACTTCATTATTCAGGATCTTTATTCCTCAGCAGCAGTTCCCTTGCTTGTCTTTTAAATTCTTCTTCAAATTCTTTGGAACATGTGTCATCCTCATCCCTGCACAATGAAAGTTCAAGGAGATCCTGCAAATCTTCAACACTAAGGCCTAGTGTTTCTTTCCTTGATATATACTTCATCTCACCATTGGATCTGACCAAGGTCAATACATGGGTCTTTTGATCAGAGAGCCACTTTAGTATTTTTGAACCCTTTGGGTTTCTTGGGAGAGATTTATTTTCTGATGAACTTGGAGATTTTGGCCTTGAGAAAAATTGTAAAGCATTATCCTGAACTTCAGACATTCTTTTGAAAGCTTCTTCTATGACTTCGTTTGCTGCAGCTATGTCTTCTGCAACTTTTTTGTCAATTTGCTCTTGTGTCTTTTGTTGGTCAAGCTCACTGTCTGAGATATCTGCTGAAATGTTTGGTGATGCAGGTTTGGTTAATACCCTTTTGAAAAGGTTTTGAAGGCTCATTGAACTATCTTCTTTTAGACCCATTTTCTTGATGGCTTCTGTGAAGTACTCAGCTTCCTTTTCTTTGTCTTCTTCACTGGTCAGCAGTTTTCCTTTTTCTTGGTTTTTCACAAGGATAGGGTTATCTGCTGATGTGAGCAGTGTTTTAAGAGCATCCAACTTTTGTTCCATCTTGTTGTAGTCTGGCTTTTTAGAAGTGTATGGGACTGTTGTCCTTCTTTTCTTCAGCCTTTCATAAGCTTCGTCGGTATACTGATTTGTCCATTTTGCTATGGCTTCAGCAGTATCCACCTTAGCATCTATCAGTTCCTGTTTCTTCTTTTTGTACTCAGATGTCAGATCAGCAATAAGCTTTTTGTATTTGTTCCAATTAGGAGCTGTCTTCTTCTTTCTTGGATCATTTTTAATCCGTTCAATTCTGTTAGCTTCATGCTTTAAAGCGATCATTGGCCATTCTTGAAACTGTTTTTCTTCAGCTGAATAGAATTTTTCTTTCATTATGTATGCAAGATATTCTTTTCTCATTGCTTTTCGTTGATCTGCCTTTTCTTTGCTCAGATATTGTGCATAGTTTTCCATCAGCTTGACTTTTGTGAGCAAAAATTCCAATTTTTCAGAAATGGCTTCATCACCTTGATCTTTGCATTCGAATTTAGCTCTAATCTTTGCTTGCCTTGCTTTCATCTCAAGATATTCATCCATGTCTTCTAGGACTATGAAGCCTATGAGAGAAGGAAATCTTCTATTTGAAGGATCATCCTCAGTGTAAAATTGTTTCATCTCATTTTTCACAGCTTCTAATTCCAGTGGATATTTAGCAGCAACAGGATCATACTTTTCATCAGTAGCCTGAGTTGTTTCTCTTTGTGAAGCTTTGGTGGAGGTACTTTTGGTTGTGATGTAGGAATGATGAGAGCAGTGGTGGATGGTTGACAAACAGCTGTTGAAACAACTGGTGCTTCAACCTCTGTTGTCATTACAACTACTGATGTGTCAGTAGATGTCTTCTGCTTTTGAGCAGGGATTGAAAGTGATGAGGTAGTTTTTGATGGTGGTGATGATGGTGGTGAATCATCAGGTATGAAGATCCTTCTCCTTTTTATTGTAGGAGTAGTAGCATCAGACCCAGTCACTTGTGGGAGTATACTCTCAGTGACAGGTGATAGAGAGGAACTGGTTTGTGTCTGAGCTATAGCAACTACATGCAACAAGAGTATTATTGATTGTGGCATTATGATTGGTGAGGGTATGGGTGTTGAAAGAGACATGTCCTTGGGATCAGGACAGAGGAAGATGGATCCGATTGGGTCCAGAGCTTCATATTGTGGGGTCCCTGTGCTTACAACCTGATCCTTTTGTGAGGATACAGGAGGAGTTTGAGGTAAGGATGGAGATCTTTCTACCAACTGCTGTGAGGAAGTAGTAGCAGTGGTTTTTGGTGACTTTTGTTTTGTCACTGGCAGTTGCTCTGGGATCTCATCTTCCAGAGTTGCCTTTTTCTTGGGTTTGGTGGGCTTTTTGTAAGACTTCTTTTTGGTCTTTTTGGTAATGTCAGGTGTGGGTTTCAAAGCAGTGGTTGTGCTGCTATGATCACCTGGAGCAGTGGGCTCAGCAGCAAATGTCTGGGGAGCAGTGGTAGCTGCTAAATTCTGCTCAGGCACCTCTGCTTTTGTTTTTATAGGTGCCAACATTCTAGTGAATGTTTCAGGTGTTAGAATTTTTATTTGAAAATAGACACACTGTTTAAGTAAATTTCATTTTTTTTTCAAATTTTTTTGTAAGACAGTAGCTTAGAAATCTTGGAAAAAGTAAAAATGATTTGCTATCAACATTTTTTACCAAGTCATTAAAGATCTCCTGGGAATAGTTGTAATTTTCATTCTTTAAAATAGCATAACCCAGACATTGAATCTTCAATGGTATTTTGTTAAACGCAGTTGTTTTATTTGAAACACACATCAAAAGTGTGTGAAATAAAAACCTTGGTGCAGAAGGGAAGTAACCTTTTTGTAAGGTATCTACCTTTGATTGTTCTGCATATCCCCTTTTCAGAAAATCAACTTTCAACTCATTTTTGGGAAAAAAATGTTTTACCTTTCTGATCATCGAGTTTGAAGACTTCCGAAATGGATTGTGGGGTGATTTGGATCGCTTTACCCTGTATCGAGGAGTTGATGGCTACTACTTTATTGTCATGTTTTTCAAGCGTAGCATTTTTCCAAAACTCTCTTTGGGTTTGCAGGTATATGGGAGCATCTTCTGTTATCAAAGTTTTGTACTTTGATTCAGATAAGGTGTCGATGATGGAATCGAAGGTGTGGTTGTTTGTGGGTTTTGTGAGTAGACCCAAATAGTTATGAGGGAATTTGTATGGTATTTCAAAGGGTTCAGCGGGCATTTGAGCGACCTCTTTGGAAGATGATGGTGATTTTGGTTTTGATTTTGATTTTGATTTTGATTTCGTCATTTTGAAACGGAGGAAGAAGAACAGAAAATAATTTGGGATGGATGGTTGAAAACTGCTTTGAGAAGAGAACTTTAGAATTCAATTCGACAGTGTAAACCCCTGTTTGGGGGTTTTGATCAGGGTTTTATTAAGGGAAAAAATGAGTGTTGATGTGGCAGCGGTTACAAAGATCTGAGGGCTAAAAGTTGACCACGTGCCAACCTATGATGAAGTGGATGAAGAGTGGAGGACAGTTGTTTTGAGAACCACTGATGTACCAAGCCTAAGTAGTTACAACGGTAATAATGTGATAACAGTGGATGATTTTTACTATCAGTAGATAGCATATCAGTGGATAAGACACTGATTTTGAACATCAGTGCTTGCCAAGAAATAGAAGGATCAGTGGCTGACTTTCAGCAGTGGACAGTATTTAGTAAACAGATGTTTGAACAAAACAGTGGTTAGGAGTAAGGTAATGATAATGATTTGAAAGACTTAGTATGTCAGCAACTGTTTTGAGAATTTTCATTCAAGGTTTTGCCTCATGTCATTTACATATATTGAAGCTTTTACAACTCCCTGACAGTGGTTTAGTACCCCAGATGATGTAAACTTTTTACCAAGGCTACTCATTCTTGCTATAATATTTAAATTAAAACAAGAGTACCCCAGTATTTCAAAGTCTTTTGACAATCAATCTTTGATCAGTTTTAAGATAAACTTGAATTAGATATGACCTTGACACTTGTACCAAATTCCTTTTGATCTGTTTTGAGGATAATATAGCCAACAAAAATAAAGGTTATACATCCCGACAGGAGATTGAAACCTTTACTATCAAAAACCAGTAAAAGTTCAAAATATATATTAATAAAAAATGATATATCCTGCCTTATTTAAGAGAATCCTTTTTGAAAAAAAATTAAGGATTTTCTGAAAATAACATAAAAAGAATCTGGTATAATTTTCCACAGGAACTCCTAACCATATCAAACTCAAGCTCATGAAAATGGTCAGTGGATTGACAACAGTGGTATGAAATATTAAATACATTTTGACCACTGTTTGGTACCATTCTCTTGTTGATTGATTGTCAACAGAAAAATGAGGACACAATATCACATGAGTTTTCAAAAACCCTGGTGTAGATTTTGTTATCTTGTGATTATTCTGAAAATTTGTCTAGTCCATTTAAAAGTTTATTCTCTGCGAATACTATCATTACCTGAACTTTCTTGAACCAATAGTTGCACATAGTTGCTTAATGACCACTATTACCCCAACCTTTGACTCTTAAGTGTTTTATGTTTATACTCTTTTCTTCTGATTTCAAAAGTTTTGAGATAAACACACTTCTGAGTTTTTGTGAATATTCTTCTTCCCTTTTTACCCTTCCCATTCATAAGTAATGAAATACTTACTGGGAGGTCTTTATTGAAGGAATGCTCAATCCAGAATCATTTTGCAGTAATGCTTTAAGAAGATTTGCCATATTTGTACAAATTTTTTACCAAACTCACATTACATATGATACGGACTATCCTGTTTTCTTAATGTATTTTAACAGAGTTGATTTGTTCCTTTTAAGGATCTCAACCTGTTTTTAACACATAAATTCTTATAGCTAAAGTTTTAATTTCCCTCTTTTTACGTTAGCAAAAACACTAATGTTTTTATGAACATAGGCTTTTGTTAATCTGAGGTTCATACTTTAGCATCTAATATAGTGACATCACAAGTTTCATAACAACAGTTGAAATCAATTTTGAAAATAAGAGCTAATCCCATAGTTTAACATATATGTTTTCAGATCTAAAACCATGAGTGTCTTGTGCATGATATCACTTGTTGTGTGAGATTTGTGTGTCTTATGACATCTTGGTTGTTTTACAGAGTATTTGAATAGCAACTTTAAGCGTTATCACCCGTTATTCCGTTTTTCAACTGAATACAACCAACCTTAGTATCAATGAATTTTTGAGCTGAACTGTTATGTTAAATTGATTGTTAGATCGAATTTGACTGTCCGAGCTCTGATACCAATTATTAGGATCGGAGGCTCTCATGATTGTGCTTGTTTGTATAATTTGAACAAATCAAATTGAAATGAACAGAGTTTAAGTGCAGCGGAAATGAATAACAAACTTTGTAAACACAATCAAAGGGAAAATAGTTTTGATAAACATTTGCTTCTCATTAAGTTGAAAGATTACAAATCAAAACAAAAGATTGCAAACATGCTTACAAACTAAACTCCCCCTCAGCCTGATGCTCCAAGGTTGGTTGCACAAGATGAAAGGATTGAATTGAGGAGAAGAACTCACTAAAAACAATCAAATGTAACAGTACAGAGTACTGTTCCATTTATAGACAATCCAAACCGCAGAGGCATCTCAGCTGACGTCACCATGAAAGCGACGTCTAACAGCCTAACACCCTGTATCTACTGTTCTTATACAAACACTGCTAATCTAAACTACTGACTATACATAAAACAGATGACATACTAAACTACTGCTCTCTCTTTACATCAGTGCTTTCCTCAAGGTTGATCAGTCCTTGATTGGGCAGTGCTTTGTCATCAGTAGATTGTACCAGCAGTGCTTAGTTCTTCAGCAGTCTTCTGGGTTCATCAGTAGTTTTGAAGAACAGCAGCAGTTGTATTCGGGCAGTGGATATAAGACCATCAGCTGTTTTAATCACTTTCAAGGGAGAAGACTTAGTGTAAACAGCTGCTTATTGTGAATCCACTGTAGTGAACCAGTTTTGGCTTTCATTATCTGTTCCTCTGGTAGGGTTTAATCCCAACAGAAAACTATGGAGAAAGGTTATCTCTTGCATACACTTTGATGCAAAAGATGGCAATTTCCTATGCTCAAAGTGGAGTCTATCATCTGTCTGGAACAACGTCATTAGAAAGGAGGTAGCACTCAGAAAAGACAATATCCATCTGAATCACCTTTTTAAGGGTTCGGTGGGAAATTAGAGGGATGTTCAATTCTGGACTTACACTTGGGCTTCCAATCTCCCTTTTCAATACCTTTTTCAAGCTTTGTTCTCATTTGAAAAATTTAAAGGATGCATGATTATAGACATGGTTAACTGTTCAGGTCAGGTAACCAATAGGCTTCCCACTTCAAATATGGAATTAACAGAGCTGAAGGGTATCAACGCAATTCTGTCACAAATACATATCACTAATCAGGATGATTGTTGGGTATAGCAGGCAGACGAATTGGGGACCTTCACTGTCAAATCACTTTAGAATATCATTACAGGTATTAATCTAGTCCTAAGTGATTTTGTCTTTGAATGGAACAGGTGGATACCACGCAAGGTGAAGATCTTGGGATGGAGGATGTCTTTGGACCATCTACCAACTAGACAGGCTCTGGAAAGAAGACACATAGCTATGCCTACGAACCTATGTCCCTTATGTAATGAATCTGCTGAGAAAGTCGACCACTTGTTTACTTCCTGTCATGTCGGTTCAGTTGTTTGGAAGATGGTCTCGTTGTGGCTCTCAGTCCCACCCATACATGCTTTCACTGCTTGTGATTGACATATGTGGATGTGAGTACATTTTTAGTATATTTTTAGCTCTTTTTACTCGCCGATTCAAGTTTTAAATTTATAAAACACAATATTTCACTATCACTCTACACACATGCTTGGCAAGTGCACCCATCGCGGACGTAGTATAGTGATGGCAAGATACTGAGGTCGTCCAAGGACACAAGAGCTTTTAATACTGGTTTGTTGTCAACGTCTAATCGAACCAAACGTTGAAGAAAAGATTTTTAAAACTATAAAAAGATAAACTAAAAAGCAAAAATAAAATATAAGGAAAAATAGATAGGCAAGAAAGAATTACTTGGTTCCGACTCATCTTTCATGTATCCTTTTGATGATTTCCGCACTTTGGGCATTTTAAGAGATTATCTTAGTTATAGTGGTAGGCCCCTCTTGTGAAGGCGATGCTACCCTCAACCTAGTTGTCTGATTCAGCAGGGATATTGTCCCACTAGGTCGGATTATTGAAAGATAATTAAGTAAGTTATTAATGCGAAAAGTGGTGGGCCCCTTTCCAGGCAGTGATCACCCTCAACCCTTTGGTCTGAGTCAGCAGGGATACAGTCCTCGCAGAGTTGGTTTAAAGTTTTAATAGTAGTTTATAGATAGGGATTCAAGCGTTTGTCACTTCTCCCATGGTGGGTAATGGCCGCTCCGACTCATGAAGTGTTACTAAGCTTAAACCAGGTTCTCGCAGGATCTATACACTGAATGAAACATAAAATTTACCCAACCACCCTTCTAACCCCATTCCATGCAATTGACGCGCTTTATATAGATCGTAAAGACATGCATATGTGAATTAACAACATATGAAGAAAGATTAGATAAATTTGCCTCCAATATAAAAAACTAGTTATTAAAGTCATTAATACATACACAATTAAAAAGTTGCCAAAGATTGGAAATCACAAAAGAAGTACATAAAAGAATTGTCTTCACCAAGTGATGTAAGACTTTAGCCAAGCATGGCCTTTGTTTGACAAAGACTCTTACTATCAATATTGGATCCTGAGACTACTAAACACACTCTAAATGATGGAAAATGGATGATGGTGTTGTAGTGGTGGTGGAGTGGTGGCAAGTGAGAGAGAAGTGGTTTGCCAAGAGATGGATTGGAATGAAACCAAGCACCCCTATTTATAGCTGAAAACAAAACGTCCACCACAGCCCGGGCCTGCTTGGCACGGCCCCGTGGCCATCAGTCTCTCTCTTCTTCATTAACTGCAGTGTCAGACTTCGTACTAACACGATCGCGTGTGTCAACGGCACGACCCGTGGCCAATGTACTTGTTGTACTACTTCAGATTCTGGAAATCTTAGAGTTGACCATGCCCCGTGTTGCCTTAGCACGGCCCCGTGTTGAGCTTTGGATTTATCTTTTGTTGTTGTCTTTTTCTACTGAAGAGAATTCCCATTGGGCACGTCCCATGCTAGATGAGCACGACCCCATGCCAGAGCTTCTGATTTTGCTATTTCTTTGGTTTGGATGTGGACGTAGGCTTTGTGAGTTGCGTCAATCCTTCTCCATTGTATTTTATGTTGGTCTTTGCTGTTGTTTTGCTCCTTTTGTTCATTTAAGCTCTTTTGACCCTGTTAATTAAAAAGGAACAAAGAAACGGGCTTTTTCCAATATTAGTACTGAAAAAGGGTTGTTTTTACACCGTATTTGATATAATTTATATGTTGCATTTTAATCACATCGATGATCTACTTAGGTTGCATAATAATATATTTGGACAACAACCAAAGAAGAAGATGGCACAAGCTATTTTGTGAAAAAGGGTTGTTTTTACACCGTATTTGATATAATTTATATGTTGCATTTTAATCACATCGATGATCTACTTAGGTTGCATAATAATATATTTGGACAACAACCAAAGAAGAAGATGGCACAAGCTATTTTGTTGGAGCATTAGGAAATTTCGTAACGAGGTTGTATTCTCAAGCAAAAGGAACGACATTGCGAGGCTTTTGGTGGACATAAAGACTACTAGTTATCTGTGGGTGAAAAAATAGAGCAAAATTGTATTCGGTAGAATGGGCTAGTTGGCTTACCTTTGATTTTCCATATGTTGTTGTATATTGTTGTTTAGTTGCAGTTTCTAATAAAATTTACCGTTCCAAAAAAAAAAAGCTACAACGAAGAATATATAGATTAAAGAAACCTAATTAATTTACAACTGGATAAACGTTATGGTCATGCTTTGAGTGACGTGGCACACCGCCCCTTCCCCCTGGGCGGGAGTGGGCGTTTTCCGTTGTGGTGTGGCCACGACCCACAACCACGGACGACCTTCTTACTTGTCAATATATTTGACCTGTTTGAGTTTTTAAATATTGCACCGTTGGAATTGTGAATAAAAATAAATACTTTTTTAATTAAGAATTTAAAAACCAATTTACTCCTATGAATACTACCCCATACCTACCATTTTCTTTACACCATTTTACTTCTCATTCTTTATACTCTATTATTCTTCTCAATATCTCATACAAAAGATAGAACAATCTACAACTTCCACACCAAATGGACATAAATGTTAATAGATGTCACACGAAGAACACGTACTGTTTATCTTAATTTATCACCTAAATCACTATAACTAAACGCGTTATTTCATAATATCTACTCAGTGCTATATTATTATTATTATTATGATCATTATCATTATCATTATCATTATCATTATTGAATTCTTTAAAAACCATTAATTAAAATGTTAATTAACCTTTAACAAATGAAGAGGCTCTTACTAAAAAGTCATTTACAATAGAACCTCTATAATTTAATACTCGATAAATTAAAAATCTCGATAAAATTAATAATTTGTCCGGTCCCAACTTGGGACCCGTACAAATTTGGACCCCAATCGATAAAATAATATAATATTTTTTTAAATGTCAATGTAAATATATTGGTTCCAGCGATCTATAATCACTTATTTTTTTTTAACTTCAAATAGCTTTTAGTTTGCGTTAATACCGCAACATGACAAATAATATAAATTGCGGATCATGGAAAATAGCTAACATGTTAATAAATCTTTGCGTTTAATATAGAGCTCGTTGGTTGATACTAACTATCCTAGTTTAAAAACCCATGACTATGTCTTCTAAGGCCTTTGGGTATACTTTAACCTAACTTAACTCCACCTAAGTGACACATCAACTTTTTTTCCTCATTTAACTTTGTCTCAATCTAAGGAAATGGTTTAATATGTTAACACATAACTCATTTAATGCACTTTAACATTGGGTTTTTGTCTAGAAAAGAAAATAATAATTAATTGAATCTCTTAACATTGGGTTAACATGTTAACACATAACTAATTTAATGCACTTTAACACAAGAAGGGAGTGGTTTGCAATGTTAGGTAACATGCCATGTCATTGTTAACACTCTAGATTTTAGAGTACACCCCATGGCCTAATAAAAGATAAGAGGTATTGATCAAATTTAAATACTAGATCAAACATGAAGGGCTAAATGTGGCACATAAGAAAGTTAGAATATAATAAACATAAAATGTAGAATTTTTATATATATGTGTGTGTGTCTGTGCGTAGATTAGAGAGAGAGAAGGAAGGAAGAACAAGTTCTATATAACCTAAAATCTGCAAATCTAACAAATTGAAGGGTGAAATCAATGCCAATCTTATGCATGAGCCTTAAAAAGTAATCATCTATGCTTGTTTAACATAAGGAGTGAAAGAACAAGGCGCGAGCCATTCCGAGTCACAAGTGAAACAAGGCAATAGTGAGTTCTTATACTTACAAGTATTAAAAATTTATAGTGTTTTTGTTATCTTTATCTTAAGTTAAAGTTTGCATTCCAAATTATCATAATTTTTTAAATAAGTAGAAGTTTAAGTATCGAGTTTGACGTGTTATGAATGAGTCAACCAACTAGAATGTATTCTAAAGAAAGGTCATGTGATTGACCCATAACAATCGGGTCAAACAAACTAGAATGTGATGATAAAGAATGTTCATGAGTTGATCCGTTACGAACGGGTCAACAAACGAGTTGTGAAGTTAAAGAATGATCATGTAATTGACCCGTTACGAATGCGTCAACGAATTAGAATATTAAATTAAAGGATGGTTATGTATGTGATTCGTTGTCAAGGGGTCAATGAATGGAAAATGTATAATGAGCGCACATCATGTTTGTCAGAAGTTATTAGGATGTAATTATATGTAATTTAATATTGGTTCTTGTTGTTGTGATATAGGTAAAGTCAATCTTTAAATGGCATGCTACGCTCGGAACGAACACACTCCAAATCGATCTCAACATGCTTCCGTACTTAACTTATGCTAATGGGTCATAACATTTTGGTTGTTATGTAGTGAAAGTTTAGTTGTCAAATTATCCGATACTAGTGTTTCATAACCTTTGTAAATGTTGGATGTTTTATAACTAGACTAAAATGGTTAGTGTGACAACCCGAGTTTCCAAGGTTTCTACTCAACTTGATACTCGTTCGCAAAGCATTGGTTATAAACGTGATGTGCATTATAAGTGTCTATGTGTATTGTATGAATATTGTGATGTGGGTTTAATAATGTGATTTATGTATACACGATTGCTATTTAGTCAAATATGGAACTATTAAACTATGAACTATTGAACTTTCTTTGGTTAATTAGTTTCGTCAACATAGGGTTCGGCCCAAATGATGATCTTGGTTGACGAACACAACCGGCCCAAAAGCCATGGTGTATTTTGTAATAAACATTGGCCCACTTGATAAATGTTAACCTAATAAAAACAATGTTACGTAATCACTTCTGAAACATTGCTATTTCAACATAATAACCCTAACTTCTCTATGTGCGACGGCTGTGAGATACCCCCTTCGAAGCAGCCTCTTTTCGAATCAATCTTGTGGTAAGTAATCATCTTTATTTGTTAACCTTATTAATACATAATCGTGATATGTGTATATGGGATTGTAATTGTTGTAAGTGGTATAAATTCTAGGCTTAGTGATTGTGAATACTGATTGCACATGGTTTCATGAATTTGCACATGATTTCATAAATTACATATGATTGTAATCTAAGCCTTGCATGTGAAAAGCCTAGAGAGTGCAGCCAAAGTGATAAGAATCACCTCATGAATTGTCGGCTAGGTTCAGACTTGCATGTGGTATGATAAAGTTTATGGCTGATTAATATTATAAAGTCATGTGATGGTTCATGTGCATGCCACTAGTTTATGTTTTGCTTGAATATTGAGATAATGATTGCTGATAACTGAATGACGATTGAATGATGATTTTATGATGAAGCCGATGTAACAGTTAGACATCATTAGGGTCTCGGTTTATGAAACTGCTGTTGTTGATGATGATGTTATCAACGAAAAGACAAGGTGTTTTCGTCACACCTATTGCCCAACGAAAACCCATAGTTGATCTCGGCCCAAAAAGGGATTTTGGCCCAATAGGTGATTTCGCCATTACAGGATTTCGTTGAAGTGTCATGCATAGTTTACTTTATTAGTTAGGTAACTATGTTAGTTATTTAACTCTGTTAGTTATAACTCTGTTAGTTGTAACTCTGTGATATATGCAAACTCTGTTAAGTGGCAAAACCCCTGTTAAACGGTTGAGTTGTTAACTCTATTGTTTAATTAACTCTGATGGTTTATTATCCCTGTTCAGCTAAGATGGTTAACCTTGTTTTGTATGCTAAATCTGTTGATACTGATTAACCCTGGTATGTATTTAACGTTGTTAAGATAACTATAAAAACTCCGTTAAGCCTGTTAAAATGTGTTACTCTGATAAGCAAGATAAATGGGTTAAGGAACTTGCATGTAACTTGGAATCTTGTATGAATGGACAAACTGTTGTATGATGCATGATGTTAACTGCCAAACACTCTGTGGTATTGATTGCATGCGAAACCTTACAAACATGTACTGATCGAGTATACGTGCATAACTATAGGATTTGACTGACTACTTGGGAGCACATAACTTAGCATACCGAGCAAACCAAGGTGAGTTCACACTCTTACCAAGGCATTGGATTCCCGGGGTTGGGAATGGATTTGGATGATTTCTTGTGCTTAAATTGTTATCGGAATTACATACCATCGGCCTCGGGAGAGGAAAGTTAATGGTAGATACTGCTAGACTATGATACATATACTTCTCTTCGCACACACGCCGGGAATGGCTGCGATAATAGAACTAATCTTCGCACACATGCCTGGAATGGCTGCGAACCATACTCTAATCTTCGCACACATGCCTGGAATGGCTTCGAAGCATACTCTAAACTTCGCACACATACCGGGTGGGCTACGATACAAATATACTTAGTCTAGAAAACATGGGAAACCCCCACTAAACTTCGCACACATGTCTAGGAGACTGCGATTCAAGTACATACGATATATGGGTTACTAAACGAACATATGGTTTACAATACAATTACTATAACTGAACAACCAACTGTGAACTCGCTCAACTAGTTGTTGACTCTCTGTTACATGCCTTGCAGGACCTTAGGTAAACATGGAGCTTGCACGGGAGGCGCATTCGTTGTGGAACATGGATTGTGGATGCCATGTTAACCTTTTATGACATTACAAACTTATTACTTATGTTAGGTTTTGCATTTATGCTTCCGCTAAACATTGAAACTATACTTTTGATTTGAACACCTTTCATATTGTTTGGTTGGATTACATTTACTATTACATTTTTCAATATGATTGGTGGCTTGATCATGGTCAGTCACGCCTCCAAGCGGTGATACTCCGCGTGTGGATTTTGGGGGTGTGACAGATTGGTATCAGAGCCATTGGTTATAGTGAACTTGGTTTTAATAAGGAGAAAAAGTTTTTGTTAAAACCAGACTATAACCTGTACAATGCTCAACGATCCACAACGACGCTTCGCTCCACGTGCAAGACTCAACACTATAGGTAATACTGTTCATGTTTACATTACCTACTTGCTAGATACATCTTACATTGCTCAGAGTATGCTTAGATAACGTAACAACTACTATTTGAAATCTTGAATGCTCACACTCTTCTGTCATTCCACACTTGCGTATTGATACGACGCACTTCTCAGTTCTGTTCTCCTACTTATCAAGATCATGAGTGGACGCGTTAACCTAACTCAAGCCCAGTTGGCGGCTTCGATCACTGAACAAGTTACTGCAGCACTCGCAGCTGCCCAGGCAGGAGGTGTAACCTGCCATCACCACTTACTCTAGGATCTTTAGATCCTACTCTCGTAAACCAACACTCGTGCTCAAGTATGTTTACTCTTACGCACACGACAGGTCAACACGCTCAGCCACCTGTGTGCACGTTCAAAACTTTCATGGACTATCGTTCTAGTACTTCCAGTGGCACTGAATGGGGGCCGTTGGACTCCTCCACTGGTTCGAGAAGCTCGAATCGGTCTTCGAAATGTGTGAATGCCCTGAGGCTCGTAGGGTGAAGTATGCCACTGGTACTCTCGAAGGCACTGCGCTAACTTGGTGGAAGGCGCAAGTTCAGGGGCTGGCAGCTGCTAATGCCACCCCATGGAATGATTTTAAGGAACTGATCAAACGTGAATACTGTAATCGTGATGACATCCACAAGCTGGAAGTGGAGTTCTTTAACCTGAAGATGACGGGGTCAGAGATAGAAGCGTACACGAAATGATCCAACGAACTGGCAGTGTTATGTCCAACTATGGTGGATCCTCCCATCAAGCGCGTTGAGCTGTACCTCAAATGCTTAGTACCAGAGATTCAAAGTCATATGACTGCTGCTAACCTTGCTACTATTCAAGATGTTACTCGTCTTGCTCATCGTCTCACAGACCAGGCAGTGGAACAGAACAAGCTGCCTAGACGTATCGGTACTACTACTACTACTACTACTACTACTACTACTATTTCTGCTACTCCCAGTGACAACAAACTAAAATGGGATGGAACCTCTAGCAAGGGTTTGACTTCGGTTCAGTCCCAGGCACAGCAGCGAAGGATTGATGACTACCAGAGCCCTGGTCAGCAATCTTCTGGTAGTCAGGGGCAGGGTGGATATCGAGGAAACCTCCCAAAGTGCAACAAGTGCAACAGACACCACAATGGTATGTGCAACAGGGGTCGTTGTCGGAGGTGTCTCAAGATGGGTCATGAAGCTAGGGATTGCTGGAGCTCACGACCTGCGAATCAGAACCAACAGCAGCAACCACCAGCTCCACAGAACCAGCAGCGACAGCAAGGTAACAGGGGATGCTTTCAGTGTGGTGCTGAAGGCCACTTCAAGCAGGACTGCCCTCAGTTAAACCTGATTCAGAACAACAACAACAATAATCAGGGCAACGGGAATAACAACGGGGGTAATAATGACGGCAATGGTGCCAGGGGTCGAGTGTTCGTGATTGGTCAGGATGATGCTAGGAATGACCCCAAAGTTGTGATGGTTTCGACATCGTTATTGGTATGGATTGGCTACCTCAACATCGAGCAGAGATTCTTTGCAAAGAAAAGATCGTCTGCATTCCTCGTGCTGGTTAAGAACCTTTGGTAATTCATGGTGACAAGCTCCTGGAGCAGCACCCATAGCTCGAGCACCTTAGCGCTTAGCTCCAACTGAATTGGAAGAACTGTCCAAGCAATTAAAAGAACTCTTGGATAAGGGTTTCATTCGTCCTAGCTCTTCGCCCAGGGGAGCTCCAATATTATTTGTGAAGAAGAAAGACGGTACCTTCCGCATGTGCATAGATTACCGCGAACTGAACAAGGTGACCGTGAAGAATCGCTATCCTCTTCCACGCATCGATGACTTATTCGACCAGTTGCAAGGGTCGAGCTATTACTCGAAGATTGATCTGAGATCAGGTTATCATCAACTGAGAGTCCGGGACGAGAACGTCTCCAAAACAGCATTCAGAACTCGCTACGGCCACTACGAAATTTCTAGTCATGCCATTCGGGTTAACAAAACGCGCCTGCAGTCTTCATGGATCTTATGAACAGGGTGTGCAAACCTTATCTTGATAAGTTCGTTATTGTATTTATTGACGACATCCTGATCTATTCGAAGAGTCAGGAGGAACATGAGCAGCATCTATGACTTATCTTGGAACTACTTGGAACAGAACAACTGTACGCCAAGTTTTCGAAATGTGACTTCTGGCTTCGTGAAGTCCACTTTCTAGGCCACGTAGTAAATAAGGATGGGATTCATGTTGACCCGTCCAAGGTAGACTCAATTAAGGACTGGCCTGCACCTCGCACACCAACAGAAATTCGCCAATTCTTGGGTTTGGCAGGTTACTACAGAAGGTTCATCAAAGACTTCTCAAAGATTGCGCAGCCGCTTACACTACTGACACAGAAAGGTGTTGTTTACCGTTGGGGTAATACACAGGAAACAACATTTCAGCACTTAAAGGATAGACTTTGTAGCGTACCTATCCTCTCATTGCCTGAAGGCACAGACGATTTTGTAGTCTACTGCGACGCATCCATTCAAGGTCTTGGATGTGTGTTGATGCAACGGGATAAAGTCATTGCTTATGCTTCGCGCCAACTTAAGATTCACGAACGGAATTACACTACGCACGATTTAGAGCTGGGAGCTGTTGTTTTCGCGCTCAAGATATGGCGATATTACCTGTATGGAACCAAGTGCACCATCTACACAGATCACAAGAGTCTCGAGCATATCTTCAAGCAGAAAGAACTGAACATGCGACAAAGTAGATGGGTCGAATTACTGAACGATTACGAATGTGCTATAAAGTACCATTCGGGCAAAGCCAATGTGGTGGCTGACGCCCTCAGTCGAAAGGATACTACACCTAGGCGTGTACGAGCGTTGCAACTCACTATTCAGTCTAGTCTTCCTGCACGGATACGAGATGCTCAGGTAGAAGCATTGAAACCAGAAAACGTCAGGGCTGAAGCTCTGCGCGGCTCAAGGCAACGGCTAGAACAAAAGGCAGACGGCGCCTACTACGTAACAGGACGCATTTGGGTCCCACACTATGGCAACTTACGCGAGCTTGTAATGGATGAAGCTCATAAGTCTCGCTACTCAGTACATCCTGGTTCGGATAAAATGTACCACGACTTGAAAACTACGTATTGGTGGCCTAGCATGAAGGCTCACATAGCAACTTACCTTAGCAAGTGTTTGACCTGTGCGAGAGTCAAAGCAGAATATCAGAAACCATCGGGCCTACTCCAACAACCAGAGATACCACAATGGAATTGGGAGCAAATTTCCATGGATTTTGTTACTGGCCTACCTAGATCTCAACGTGGTAACGATACTATTTGGGTGATCGTGGACCGACTCACAAAGTTTGCACACTTCTTGCCTATCAAAGAAACAGACAAGTTCTCTACTTTAGCAGACGTTTACTTGAAGGAAGTGGTTTTGAGGCACGGGGTGCCCACCTCTATTATTTCCGATCGTGATGCATGCTTCACTTCAGAACTTTGGCAAGCGATGCACAAATCCTTCGGCTCACGATTAGACATGAGCACAGCTTATCACCTTCAGACGGATGGGCAGTCTGAGCACACTATTCAAACTCTAGAAGACATGCTTCGGGCATGTGTAATTGACTTTGGCAACGGCTGGGAAAAACATCTGCCACTTGTGGAATTTTCCTACAATAACAGCTACCACACCAGCATTAAAGCTGCTCCGTTTGAGGCATTGTACGGGCGTAAATGCCGGTCACCTCTTTGTTGGCAGAGGTGGGAGATAGTCAGATCACTGGTCCAGAACTTGTGGTAGACACAACAGAACGAATTGCTCAAATACGACAACGCATGGCGGCAGCTCGCGACCGTCAGAAAGCATACGCCGATAAGGACAGAAAACCACTCGAGTTCCAAGTTGGGGATCGAGTGCTACTCAAAGTTTCACCCTGGAAGGGTGTAGTTCGTTTTGGAAAACGAGGCAAACTTAACCCACGATACGTTGGACCGTTCGAAATCATTGAGAAAGCAAAATGGCCTACAGACTGAACCTACCAGCAGAACTCAGTGCAGTTCACAACTTTTTTCACGTGTCGAATCTGAAGAAGTGTCTGTCAGATGAGACCCTCATAGTTCCTTTGAAGGAGCTCACTATCGACGAACAGTTGCGATTCGTCGAGGCACCAGTTGAAATCACAAACCGGGATGTTAAGGTCCTCAAACACACCAGAATACCTCTTGTGCGAGTTCGTTGGAACTCCCGTCGTGGCCCAGAGTTCACCTGGGAACGCGAAGATCAAATGAAACTCAAATATCCCCAGTTGTTCGGAAACAGTGCAACCACTACTGAGACTGAAGCTACTACAGAATTTCGGGACGAAATTCCAAATCAACGGGGGGATGATGTGACACCCCAGGAAAACCAGGAAACAATACAACATAACTAGCTTCCTCAGTAACCGCATGCTAAATTTCGGGACGAAATTTCTTTCAAGTTGGGGATAATGTGACCACCCGAGTTTCCAAGGTTTCTACTCAACTTGATACTCGTTCGCAAAGCATTGGTTATAAACGTGATGTGCATTATAAGTGTCTATGTGTATTGTATGAATATTGTGATGTGGGTTTAATAATGTGATTTATGTATACACGATTGCTATTTAGTCAAATATGGAACTGTTGAACTATGAACTATTGAACTTTCTTTGGTTAATTAGTTTCGTCAACATAGGGTTCGGCCCAAATGATGATCTTGGTTGACGAACACAACCGGCCCAAAAGCCATGGTGTGTTTTGTAATAAACATTGGCCCACTTGATAAATGTTAACCTAATAAACACAATATTACGTAATCACTTCTGAAACATTGCTATTTCAACATAATAACCCTAACTTCTCTATGTGCGACGCCTGTGAGATACCCCATTCGAAGCAGCCTCTTTTCGAATCAATCTTGTGGTAAGTAATCATCTTTATTTGTTAACCTTATTAATACATAATCGTGATATGTGTATATGGGATTGTAATTGTTGTAAGTGGTATAAATTCTAGGCTTAGTGATTATGAATACTGATTGCACATGGTTTCATGAATTTGAACATGATTTCATAAATTACATATGATTGTAATCTAAGCCTTGCATGTGAAAAGCCTAGAGAGTGCAGCCAAAGTGATAAGAATCACCTCATGAATTGTCGGCGAGGTTCAGACTTGCATGTGGTATGATAAAGTTTATGGCTGATTAATATTATAAAGTCATGTGATGGTTCATGTGCATGCCACTAGTTTATGTTTTGCTTGAATATTGAGATAATGATTGCTGATAACTAAATGACGATTGAATGATGATTTTATGATGAAGCCGATGTAACAGTTAGACATCATTATGGTCTCGGTTTATGAAACTGTTGTTGTTGATGATGATGTTATCAACGAAAACCCAAAGTTGATCTCGGCCCAAAAAGGGATTTCGGCCCAATAGGTGATTTCGCCATTACAGGATTTCGTTGAAGTGTCATGGGTTTACTTTATTAGTTAGGTAACTATGTTAGTTATTTAACTCTGTTAGTTATAACTCTGTTAGTTGTAACTCTGTGATATATGCAAACTCTGTTAAGTGGCAAAACCCCTGTTAAACGGTTGAGCTATTAACTCTATTGTTTAATTAACTCTGATGGTTTATTATCCCTGTTCAGCTAAGATGGTTAACCTTGTTTTGTATGCTAAATCTGTTGATACGATTAACCCTGGTATGTATTTAACGTTGTTAAGATAACTATAAAAACTACGTTAAGCCTGTTAAAATGCGTTACTCTGATAAGCAAGATAAATGGGTTAAGGAACTTACATGTAACTTGGAATCTTGTATGAATGGACAAACTGTTGTATGATGCATGATGTTTACTGCCAAACACTCTGTGGTATTGATTGCATGCGAAACCTTACAAACATGTACTGATCGAGTATACGTGCATAACTATAGGATTTTACTGACTACTTGTGAGCACATAACTTAGCATACCGAGCAAACCAAGGTGAGTTCACACTCTTACCAAGGCATGGGATTCCCGGGGTTGGGAATGGATTTGGATGATTTCTTGTGCTTAAATTGTTATCGGAATTACATACCATAGGCCTCCGGAGAGGAAGGTTAATGGTAGATACTGCTAGACTAGTGATACATATACTTCTCTTCGCACACACGCCGGGAATGGCTGTGATAATAGAACTAATCTTCGCACACATGCCTGGAATGGCTGCGAACCATACTCTAATCTTCGCACACATGCCTGGAATGGCTGCGAACCATACTCTAAACTTCGCACACATGCCGGGTGGCCTGCGATACAAATATACCTAGTCTAGAAAACATGGGAAACCCCCACTAAACTTCGCACACATGTCTAGGAGACTGCGATTCAAGTACATACGATATATGGGTTACTAAACGAACATATGGTTTACAATACAATTACTATAACTGAACAACCAACTGTAAACTCACTCAACTAGTTGTTGACTCTCTGTTACATGCCTTGCAGGACCTTAGGTACACATGGAGCTTGCACGGGAGGCGCAGTCGTTGTGGAACATGGATTGTGGATGCCATGTTAACCTTTTATGACATTACAAACTTATTACTTATGTTGGGTTTTGCATTTATGCTTCCGCTAAACATTGAAACTATACTTTTGATTTGAACACCTTTCATATTGTTTGGTTGGATTACATTTACTATTACATTGTTCAATATGATTGGTGGCTTGATCCTGGTCAGTCACGCCTCCAAGTGGTGATACTCCGCGTGTGGATTTTGGGGGTGTGACAGTTAGTTTCTATGTAATATCGAGTCGTTTTAGTATTGTATAAAAGTGCCAAATTTAGTCGTATTTTTTGTTGTTTAAACACTTTGTTTTGACCGCTTAAAAGAATGGGCGTTACAAGTTAGTATCAAAGCCATGGTTTGAGGGATTCAAGTAGAAGGACCAAAGTGGTTGAACTCAAATTGAAAGCTCGTTCATAGTGTATGTTCGCTCCGAGGCGCAAAGCAAGTAAGTACATTGAGTTTTAATGATTCCGTAAAATGGATAAGATTACGGGATGTTACGGGATGTTATGGGATGTTACAGGTCAGTTCGAGTTGGATCGGGGCTCTAAAATGGGTGGTGCTGGTTGAAACTAAAAGAAAATAGTGTCTGAGTGATAGAGGAGGCGTCGCAGATGCCCCCTGTGCGTCGCCGACGCGGCTTCCTTCTCCAATGCGCTAAATTTCTGCCTACGTGAAATTCTGGCGACGCTTGTCTACCAGGCCATTGCCGACACGGCCTTAGGCTCTCGCCGCCGCCTCCTGCAGGCCTAGATTTTTATTTTTGTTTATTTTTATATCACAAGTCCAGTACGCCTAAAAACCTGTTCCGTGACCCCACTAGAACCCCGAAAGTGATAAAAACTGATAAGAAGTCGTGTAATTTTAATTGTGCTATGTTAATATGTCTCGGAAACAAAATGTTTCGAAAAGAATATTGAGAATGTATAGAATGATAAGCCATCCGACCATATGATGACACAAAAATGTTACTTGGTCGTTTTTGGCCATACGGTATAGAATTTATAAGTATGAAATACGACTATAATTGTCAAAAGTATATGTGATAAACTAATGAATGTGGAATGCTAATGAAAGAAAAACGTAATTGTGTAGTTGGGGGAGGAAAGAGTGTCACACCCCGACCGTGTAAAACAACAAACCGCGGCTGAAACGTCGGGGAGTGGAGCGACAGAATCATTGTTTCACAACACATGGATAAAAAAGTTTCATTTTATTGAATTATTAAATATTTACATTGTCTTAAAGTTAAAACAACCAAGTTCACATATTGACTATCATCGTTATTTAGTCACTAAGGACTCGTCCGGTCCTAAGTGAGCATGCATCCTAGTAGCAATCAACATCATTCAACACCACCTGAAACATATGTGAAAATAAAGTCAGCAAAGAAATGTCGGCGAGCACATAGGTTTTGTGAGAGTGTCGGATTCATGGCTCATTTACATGTTGCAATACTTTGTTTGACTACAAGATTCGATAATTGAAAACCTTGTTTTGAAAAGAGTTTAGTATTGCAATATGAATAACCAGCTCGAAATAAGTTGGTTATAGTTTATAAAATCTCGTTGCGATGAATCTTAACCCTAAACATTTGTTTAAGTAAACCAAATTGTAAATCGTTCTCGTATTAAAACTCATATGGTTTATATCGTATAGTAAACATCGTTGCGTGACATCGTTTTAAGTCATTCGTCCAAGTGAACTAAATAACGCCACGGAATGTAATATGATAAAAGCGCTTATATATAAGAAGTACCAGCGGCGTATTTACCATGCTTTTATCACATTATAACCGTCTCATTATCTAACCACATACCAAAACAATTGAAAAGCAGTAAAATAGGGGAACTATGTACTCACTTTGAAGTGCAAATTATCCTCGATCTAATGAACTTAACAAAGCTCGGGCAAACCAAGGAAATCAAGTAGTACCTAGTAATCGGATCGCTAAGTTAATAAATCGACGCCTAAATTGGAAGATCAGGTAGAATGAGGTCTCGTAAACCAAATGAGTATTGGAACTCATGTGATATGGTTTAACAAAGCCTACATTCTATGTCGGAACCTATCCTAAGTGCTTACGACCCGTAAAGGTAGTCTACGCTACTTTAACGCGTCGTTCACGCGAATGCGCGTTCGAGACACCTAACTAGTCCTATGACAAGTATTATATGCCCTAACATGTTTAAATATGTTGCATAATCAGTTTAAGTGACAAAAGTTAAGTTACATATGTCAAACCCTGACTTTTGCGGAAGCATATGATGTGTGACTTGTTCAATATCATTGCATTCAATCATAATAAACAACTATATGATCAAAACGAAGTTCATCCATTCATTAAGTTTAAAGTATTACAAACACCAGTCATTTATGTTTCAAACAACACAACCTTCGACTAATTTACAAACCAACAAAAGTGGATGACATCTAAACTTGGAATTTACTTCTAGAAACAACACCAGCGCCTCGACTGTGTCGAATTCACCTCGACTGTGTCAAATTTACCTTGACTGTGTCAAATTCCCTTGACTGTATCAAATCACCTTGATTGTGTCAAATCACCCTTCACCGTTGTCGAATCACCTCGACTGGGACACCAAAGCACTCCAAGTGGTCACATAAAGACCATGAGTGGGGCTCGGTTGTACCCGTTAGATCTAACCTTTGTCCATATTTCTTATGAGAGTTAATGGCATTTCAAATTCAATCTATGCTCACATGATCTAACAGTTCATTTCATAGCCAAATCATACCATTTAAACATTCGTAACATGTATTCCAACCCCGAGAGTTATAAAACCAAAAACAATTATGAGAAAAGGGGGCATGAACTCACAAGTTTGCGTCCTGCTATCTCGTATGCTCAAGGTCCTTCTTTGAGTCGTACAACTACTACTAGCACTAAGGCTAGGGAAGAAATCAAGTTGAACAAGATGACAAACTAGGTGGATAAAAGCTCTAGGAAGTGGTCCTTCAAGCTCCAATGCCTCCAAGCTTCCTAACTTAGCTCCTAGCACCTTGGGACCTCCTTAGAATGGTTGAGAATGGTGGAGATGTGGTGGTGGTGTGGTGGCCGTAGGTTATGGAGGAAGGGAGGAGGATCTTTCGGGTTTGATGATGAAGAATGATAAGTGAATAAAGTCTAGTGGTTTTTATATAAGTCTTCCAAGATTAGAATGGCATATGGTATAATGTGTTTAGCATATTCTCAACATGATCTAATAAATTAATCAAAGAAAATCTTCATGTGGGACCCATGTTGGGTCGTGAACTAGATGGGGGGGGAGGGGTAAAGTGTAACATTTCAATGGGAAGTTACATGATTTAGTTAGGATTTAATGGTGCTAGTTAGGTATTTTATGTGTTTAGTGTTTAGGAGATGTAATATGATGTTCGCTGACAATAACTAGCTTCGTAACACTAAAACAATGTTTCTAGTGAAAATTTGGTGTTTCGGGTAGTGTCCGGTTGTTCGGTTGGTTACCGGTTCGTTAAAGTGCTAAATTGTGCAGTTTAGTGTGCTTTATGTTGTCTTTCATGACAGTTTTGATTCCCGACACCTAGGAAGATATTCAGGACCATTAAATCATAATTCTGCATTATATTTAGTTGTTAAAATGCTGAAAATTGCTGAATTTGTTTATTTTCTTCAGAATTCTGCAGTTTTAGTGTGTTTCTGGTACTTTCCGGTACCTAAGTTATCACTAGGAAGGCAATTTTGTAATCCCTACTTCCCTACACACTACTCTAGTGTAACACTTGGTTTCAGGCTCATTCTGTGTCTTAACATCACGTCTGTCTAAGTACTGAACTCTTGTCAGTACTTCTAGTTTGTCTGATAACTGTGCTAACTTTGTTTCATGCACTAATTAAACCATATTGTGTTGCATGTAATAAAGATAAAAATCTTTCATCATGAATTGCCATTGTATGAATATGACAGTAATCAGAAATTCATTCATCTTGTTAATTCAATCATGCACAGACATTAAAGCACAGATTACTGTTTAATTATTGTACGGAATGCATGGAAAAGTGCCAGTTGACACATTCTCCCCCTGTTAAAAAAATTTCATCCCAAAATTCAAGCTATGCCATCGGTCGCAGGGGAGTTGTGAATCAAATGTAGATACTCAGACTTAATTTGGTCTTCATGTTCCCAAGTAAACTCTAGGCCATGATATGAATTCCAACGAACTCTAACAAATCAATTACGACTCTTCCGTGTTTTGAGGACTTCCAGTCCGCAACCTTAACAAGTTCTTTAATAAATTGAAGTTTGTCGTTGATGTGAATCTTGTAAGCGGGAATAACGACTGTTTCTTGAGTCAGACTATTCTAAAGACTAAACACGTGAAACGTGTCGTGGACACTGCTCGGCTCATCTGGAAGTTTCAGCTTGTAAGCAGTGGTTCCGATCCTTTCCAGGACCTCGAAAGGTCTAATATACCGTGGGTTCAACCTCCCACGCTTTCCAAATCGTACCACGCCTTTCCAAGGCGATATTTCCAGTATAACCATATCTCCAAACACAAATTTCCAATGGTTTCCGTCGCTTGTCGGCGTAGCCTTTCTATATATCACGTGCTGTCTTGATACGATCACATGTCTGAACGATAATGCCTATAGTTTTCCTGAACCAATTTGGGGACAGTAATTCGTTTATCTCCGTTTTCCGTCCAACATAACGGGGACCGACACTTACGTTTCATATAAATCTTCACACGAGGCGGCCTAAATGGCGGTGTGATAAATATTATTGTAGGAAAACCCCACTAAGGGCAAGTGAGTATTCCAACTTTTCATCAAAGTTCATCACACAAGCACGTAACATGCCCACCATAGTCTGTATCGTTCGTTTACTCTGGCTGTTCGCCTGAGGGTGAAATGCAGTACTAAGGTTCAACCGTGACCCATACGCCTTCTGAAACGTCTGCCATATCATTGGCACAAAACGACCATCTCGGTCAGACAAGATAGAAACAGGCACTCCATAAAGCTCCACAACCTCTCTATGATAAATCTCTGCTAATTTCCTTGTGTTGTCTTCCCCACTGATCGGTAGGATATGTGCAGACCTGGTGAGTTGATCAATAATCATCGAAATCATATCGTGACCTCTTTGGGTTCTTGGTAGCTTGAAATGAAATTCGTTGAGATTCGTTCCCACTTCCATATGGGAATATCAAGCTGTTGCAGCAGCCCTGATGGTTTCTTGTCTTATATCTTATCCTCGGCACAGGTAAGACAGTTACCCACATATGTAGCTATATAAGCTTCCATCTTGGGCCACTCATACTAATCCTTCAAGTCTTGGTACATCTTGTCAGATCCAGGATGGATCAAGTACCTTAACCTATGAGCCTTGTCCTAAAATAAACGTACGTAAATGTCGCGAAACAGAAACCAAAGTCGTTCCATGAAGTATAATATTCCATTTACCTTAGGCAAGAATCGCACTCCCATTCCACTTAATGCTTCAGCTCGTTGGTTCACTGGTTTGAGCGCCTCTTGCTCAGCTTCATGAATCCGAGTAGCGGGATTCGTCTGCATGGTTATCTCTAAGGCTCGCACCCTTAGAGGCTTTGCGCGATTTCTTGCGGCTCAAGGAGTCTGCTACAACGCTTTCCTTGTCCAGGTGATACCTAATCTCACAGTCGTAACCATTCAGTAGCTCAATCCATCTTCGTTATCCCATGGTTAAGTCCTTTTGATCAAAGATGTGCTGCAAACCCTTGTGATAAGTGAAGATCGTGCAGCGTTTTCCATACAAGTAATGACGCCAAATCTTCAATGCGTAATTACTACACCTAGTTCAAGGTCTCTTCTCATGATCCTTAAATCAACGTGATGTGTACGCGATGACTCGGTCTCGTTGCATCAATGCACAATCGAGACCTTATCGAGAAGCGTCACAAGAACCGCAATTCTATTGGTATTTTCAGGTGAAGATAAGGTAGGTATCGACTGGATTAGGGTTGGTAGCGGTTGAGCAATCCTTGAAAAGGTTTCTAGGAGTCGTCTGATACAGCCTACAGTCCCCAAAAATTCTTAGTTGTGTCTTTGGGACTTCTTAGTTCTTGATTGCAGGATCGACATGAATCCCGTTCTTATTCACCATGTGACCTAAGAATCTTACCTCGCGAATCCGAGGTTCGCACTTCGACATCCTAGCACACAACTGTTCTTTCTCCAAGAGTCCCAAGATGTATTGCAGGAGTTGCTCAAGACCTTCCTTAGTCCTTAAGCACATAAGAATGTAGTCAATAAATTTAATCACGATCTTATCCAGGTACGGCTTACACACCTGATTCATGAGGTCCATGAATGCTGCCAGTGCATTTGTTAAGCCAAACGGTATGACAAGGAATCTCGTAATGTTCAAGCGAGTTCTAAAGGTCATTTTACGGATACTTCCTTATTGTATTCGCAATTGAGGACATCTTGACCTCAAGTTGATCTTCAAGTAGTAACTAGAACCTTGTAATTTGTTGAACAAGTCATCAATCCTTGGCAAAGGATACCGGTCCTTGATATTCAATTCTCAGAAGTTGATGCAAAACAGAAACTGCCAACTTTCTTCTTAACAAATGGTACTGGAGCTTCCCAAGGCGTGAAGCTTGGTCTGATGAATCCTTCATTCTAGCAGTTCTTGTAGTTGAGTCGTTAGTCCTTGTATCTCGAACGAAGCTATTCGGTAAGGCATCATCCGTCGCCGGTGTCGCTCCTGGAACTAGGTTTATCCTAAATTCCACTTGTCGCTGTGGAGGTAACCCTGGCAAGTCTTCAGGAAAGGCTTCTGGAAATTCCTCCACCACGGGGATGTCCTCAGGCTTTGGCTTCTTGGTCTCTTTATTGGCAACATGAGCAAGGTAGGCTATGCGGCCTATTCAGAGGCGTTTTTGTTTCTCCATGACCAATGTGAGATGTCGCAAATCCACCGCCTTATAGGGCCTAGTGCTCTCGCATCTTTTGCAAGAAGGTTGTGTGCTATAAGTGTTTCATTATTCGCAAGAGGGATGCGAATGATTTTCCTTATGGTTAACAACTTTAGATCTATCCTTGGATATCCAATCCATGCTGACTATAATATCATGAGTTCCCAAGTCAATGGTAATAGAAGGTTCCTGCCTTCTAAGTTCCAAAATACAATCCTTAATCACCTCATCTGCTTTATCTATCCTTCAATTTGCCAATTCTAAGGAATACGAGGCGTCTATCCTACTTAAAACTAGGCCAAGTAGGTTCTTAATTCCTAAGGATACAAGGTTAAAGTCGGTGCCAAAATTAGTAAAAAAATGGATGCATAGATTTGGTTAATAGGGAACGTACCTGTAACCGCATCTAAATCCTGGCGTGCTTCACGAGCTCCGGTCGTGAAGACACTTCCCCGCTTGGTTCTTCCTAGGGCAATCTTTCCTAAAGTGCCCCACGTCCCCACATTTGAAGCAACCTGGAACTCTACCATTATCGTTTACGTCTTGGTTGTCGTCATCATTTCCTCCTTGTTTGGGATGCTTCTCCCAACATGCATCCTTGTTGTGTCCTTCTTTTCCACACCTATCACACTTAGGCCTCAAGCATCGACCTTCATGGTGAAACTTGCACTCATCACATCTCGGCTTAGTCCCCAAGTAAACCTTACCACCGGCCTTATTGGTGGTTCCATAAGCTTGCATGCCACGAGGCGGGTTCACTTCCCTTCTTTTGTTTGCTTTAGAGCTTCCATAACCGACTTGGGTGCCTATCTTTAGGTTTGAAGACTTTCTTTTGTTATTTCCCGAAGACTCCACATGTGTTTCTTTCTTGTTTGCCTCAGATCCTGAAAACTTTCCCATACAAAGAGCTTCTTCAGTAAGTGCGACACTCAAATCGATAGCCTCTATGATGGTTGGAGGCTTTGAGGCAGTAACCATGCTCAGGATTTAAGGTGCAAGTCCCTAAATGAAGATTTTAGAAGATGAGAAATCTGCTATTTTTAAAAATAATCTTGAAAAACAAATTGAAATAAACTCTCATCTTCAGAAAATCATTCGACTTGAAAATGAAGCCGAAAAAGCTCGGATTAAAATCAAAGAGCTTGAAGAGAAATTGAAAGGTTTTGAGACTTCGTCATCAACACCAGATTATCGATGTCCAAAACCGATCAATTTCGTTCCAATAAGTGACAATGTCACATATTTTGACAAAGTCAAAATTGAAGATTGTGATGAGAAAACTGATGATGAAATTGAGAAAAGAAAAATATTTTTGAAATTAAATGAAATGTTTCAAGAAACTGTTTTACATTCTACTAAGAAAGGTGAATGCTCAAAGCAAAAACCTGTAAAGAAGAATGTGAAACAAAAATAAAAGGATAAAAATCTGAAAAATCTTCAAAAAGAAAATAAAAGCTCATCAGTTCAATCATCCAATCGTGATAAAAAATCACAAAAATTAGAAAATCAAAACTCAAAAATTATTGGTAATAAGTGGTGCAGGTTTGACCACAGTGCTCAAAAGCCAAATCCAGCATACAAGAGGAGAGATGGATATCACCAAGCCAAACAATGTTATGATCTGAATGTTTGGACTGAAGATGGTGATTGGTACGATAACAGAGTGTGTTACAGATGCGGTTATCAAGGACAAATTGATGTTAACTGCCAGAGTTGGAGTTATGAGACGAGGAGGTGCTATAACTGCCAAATAAAAGGTCACATTGCCAGAGACTGCCCAATGAGATCAAAGAAAAGATCGAGGGTTGATTCTCAGAAATTGGCAAAGAAACCAGTCAATGTCAAGCCCAAAGAACAGAAAGTTGAAGAAAAGAAAGTAAAGCTTTCATAGGGGCAGAAAGACAGACTGAGGAAAAAGAGAAAGAAAGCGAGAGAATATCTTGAAAGGATTTTGTCCTCGGATACAACTGGTAAAACAGATAAAAGTTCTGATAAATCGTCTTGTTCGCCAAAGAATGACAAATCAAGCAAAACGAATTCATCAGATACAAATCTGAGGACAGAGAAGAGAGTAAAGAAAGAGAAAGTTGGTGGTGATGAATTTGTTTCTTTGGAAACAAAGGAGCCACGTGTTGGCAATGAATCTGACTCATCAAAGTCAGACAAGCCAAGTTCAGGCAATGAATCTGGTGTGGTAAAGCCAGAAGAGACGTGTGTTGAGATAAAAGTTGAGAATTCTGGTCTAACAATGGATGATGTAAATTTTCCACCATTGTTGAACACGAATTCAAAATCACCCAAGGACCGTCAGGCTTGGGTGAATCTGTTTAAATAGAAAAACCTGACTTGCCGGAGCTCCCAGGTTGGTAAGTATGGAGCAGGAATCGGCATATTTCTTGAGAAATTCACGAAAGTGATTTCGTCATACATGTGGTAAATCAGGGACATTAAGTTGTACTTGATTTTCTACAAGTGATTGTGTTGAAAATTTGGTAAAATTTTCAAGTGATTGAAGAAAACAAGGTGATGAATGAAACCCCAAATTTGTGAAATGACACGCAAAACTAATTTTCCGGAAAAAACCATTTTGATTAAAATAAACTTAAGTATTTTGAAATCACTATGGGAAAATAGTTTGTTGTCAGGGGAAGTTCTGATTGTTTAAGCCAAGTGAATGGAGAATTGAAGTAATTCTCATCATGTTGTCACCTTTCTTTGTACAGTTCATTTTCAAATTTTCCCAGAAAATTAAAATTGAAACATATTTTGATTTTAGGGGGAGTAAAAATTTTTAAAAAAAATTTGAAAATTTGAAAATTTGAAAATTCCAAAAACATTGAAAAATGTAAAAATGAGTTTTGTTGTAAAAAGTGGAAATGATAGTAGATCAGTGAGACTGTCACAGCATGCTAAAGAAATGGAGAGATAAAATGTGATAAATGATCTTACTAAGGATGTGACGGTAGGCTCAGCTAGACTAGTAGATTTGCGATAACGATACAAACTTAAATGAAAAAGCCTAGTTCTAGTAGGAAACATCGTCAAAAGCATAGTACTTAGTTTTTGTCCTTCTTGATTGTGTGCCTACTCAGTAATCGCTAATTGTCGAAAGACATAAAACTGGTTAAGTTTGTGCACTTTCACAACTTTGCTAAAAAGTCGCTGTGATTGTGCATTTCATTTTGCAAAGATTTAAACTTGTCTTATTTCTTTATTTTGTTTAAGCATTGGACATCCTCTGCGTATACGTGAGTATCGACCTGGATGTTATTGCCTAAACGTTCTGCTTTATTTTCTTTGGTGTTTCGTTTAAGCTTTGGACCTCCTCTGCGTATACGGAAGTATCGATCTGGTGGTTAAAGCCTAAACAACTTCAACTTGTTTTTATTTTTCTTATTTTGTTTAAACATTGGACTTTCTCTGCGTATACAGAAGTATCGACCTGATTGTTAATGTTTAAACATTCTGCTTTGTTTTTGCACAAATCACAGTTGATAAAAGTTTAAAGGCATTACTTGAGTTAGTGTATTGCATGATGAGGGGATATGATGAGATTGTGGGGTCCATAAGAATTTAGTGCAAAATTAATATACCTTAACGTATTGGTAAGCATTTCGAAAGTTTTTGGATTGAGTTTAAGTGGATAACAATATCGTCAATCTATGTGAATCGTTTAGAACTGGAAATGTTTATAGCTTAACGGTGCTAGTGATTAGTCACATAAACTGATATGATCCTTTTACACAAGCTCATAAAAATATTGTATGTAAATATTTCTTTACTGCATTTCATTTTCTTTAAAAAATCCAAAAACATTTTCGGAGTGTTTAGCATAATCTTTTGAAAAATACAAAAAGATTTTCGACAACTGATGATGAGGAGCTGATTTTCGAAATTCCAAGTGCTGAACACGATGAACAGGTTTGGGAGTGTGTGTGCTAAATTGTAAAATTTTGAATTAAGAAGAAGTTAAGATTAGTTAATCAGGATCATTAATTTAAACTTGATATAACTATTTCCAGTAAGTTTTTCTTATTGATTTAAGTAAAAACTTATGTGGTGGTGAGAAAATTTGTGCAGGAGATGAACTCAACAGAGTTAAATCCAGTGTTTGATCTCAAGGTAATAGCTAATTCCAGACAGCGATCCCATCATGATGAATGGGGGAGTCTGACGAGGTTAGAGCCAAAGAGAAGATACTGGTACATGCTAAGTAAGAAAGGAGATCGATCAAGATTGAAGAGTCGTCATGCTGAAGACTCTCACTGAAGATTCCGTCAACATTCAAGGGGGAGTCTGTTGGTGCAGTTGTCTGTCGACTTCATTTTCGTTCGAGTCTCAGATTGTGAAAGAGCCCGAAGACCAGTAAAGACTGAAGAATGAGAAGACTCGTTACTTCAGACTCGTCAACATCCGAGGGGGAGTCTATTACTGCATCCGTCTGTCGACTTCATCTTGTATCGAGTCTTACGTTAGAAGTATTAGATCAGGGCGCGTTATACGAGAAATAGGGTAGATTTTAGACGTGATTGAGCTAATTCCGTTTGAGGAGTTCCATTCCATTTGAAGAGTGCCATTCCGTTTGAAGCATGTCATGCCACTTTCAAACGGAATAGCAATCCCTATAAATACCCTTGATGCAATTTCATTTGGAACCTTCTGGATTCCGACGCCGAGGTGCTGTCGAAGTGTCTACGTGCTGTAAATTGCTTCAAGATCAATAAACGAGACAGTAAATAGTGAATACAAGCTAAACAAAGACAGAATTAATGAATTCCGCCTCTGATTCTGTCTGAGCACTCTTCTGATCGACTCGTTAGGTCGTTTCACGATTCTACACCTTTCTTAGATATCGGTTCCCAAACGACTCGTACGGGTAGAAGTGTCAGACACGAAGTAGGTAAAGACAGGCTTCCTACTTTGTAAAGTGCAATAGCAATTGTCTAGGTATTGTTCTACTTGATGAAGGTGTGAACACTTAGAAATTTGGATGGGTGGTGATCATTATCCTGACCCACAGAGTCCACCAGGATTTCCATGCACTACAAGTTGTTATTACGTGGGCCCCCATAATAATAAATTGTCTTGCACGGTCACCCCACCTTTCCCTCGTTTTAAACAGATGATCGACCGCAGAGGGGACACTATTGTCCTTATACCTCCGACATAGAAAGAACCATTGCAGTGGTCCAGGCGCTAACATCCTTCATCGTTACGCGTGAATAGGCACGATGATTAAATGTAATAGGAATAAGGAGAATTCCTAGTAGTTGGAGGGGCACCTCTAAGATGACTACTTCATCTTCCTTGTCTGGTCAAGTGTGTCGTCAATCTTGTTTCACAAAAGCTACAGGGACCTCATCTTGCTGATAAGTTTGTTGTCCAAGGTTGCCTCCTCCGCCCCGCCGTCACTACCGTAGTCAGGCACCTCCTTACTCGAGAGGGATGAACAACCATCTTCTACGGAACCAACTCAGGATCTCGTTTGGTAATCACTCCAGCCATGAGCTTCGTAATAAATGCGAGGTCGATAGTCTCATCGTGCGAGTCAAGAACAATAATTGGATTCGGAGTTGAAGGTATCTCGCTCACGTTAATAACTATTTCGTACACTTATACGCATATATATATATATATTAATGAATAAATATGTTACTTAGTTTAAACAGGCAAATAGATGCATCATGTCACATATAACTTTCGTTTGTCCTTTCGCGGGGGGGGGGGGGGGGGGTCATTTCGTCTTTGGTAAATCTATCTTACGTAGACTTTACCTCATTTGGCACTTTAATTGGGGTATTCTTCTCCCTACTAATGTCCTTGCTTTGTCTTTCTTTGAAAAATGTTTGACTCACGGATCTTGGCGCTTTCGTAAACGCAATGAAAAACCTTTTATTAAAAATGTTTTCGTGAGAGTGTTCCTAGTGATTGTACTCTAGACTCGAGAAGGAATCCTAGTACACTACAATCGAAGCTCTGATACCAAACTATCACACCCTGACTTTTGCAGAAGCGTATGATGTGTGACTTGTTTAATATCATTGCATTCAATCATAATAAACAACTATA
>JARYGA010058610.1:0-43014 GCA_030545235.1 Helianthus tuberosus | reverse complement strand
ATGCCCGAAATCCAGTTGAACCTCAACAAATTATTCCTAGCAAACGTACTCAGGAAGACAACTTCAGTAATAGCATAAATGGAGTCGGCAACATTAACAATAACGATGATGTGATGCAGGCCGCAATTCTTAAGAAAATGAAAGCTGCAACGCCTGGTTGCACTTATAAGGAATTGCTTGCCTGTAAACCTGTTGAATTTGCAGGCAATGAAGGGGAGACTGCTGCACTGCGTTGGTTAGAGAAAACCGAGGTAGTAATTAAAATAAGTTAATGTGCCGAGGAGGATAAAGTCATGTATGCTTCTCACCTTTTCAAGGAAGAAGCATTAGAATGGTGGAATACGGTGTTGCAAGCCAAAGGAAGCGACATGGCCTATGCCAACTTTGGCTTCGCCAGAACCGGTACTTATTTCTCGCTATATTTGGGGTTTAATTAGTGAGATCCGTGACATTGTCAAAGCTGCGAGACCCCGCACGATTGATGATGCTGTGGAATTAGCTAACACTTTGACTGACGGACTGGTGCGTACGCGAGAAGAAAACAGGAAGAAGGAATTAGCTCAGAAAATTACCCAAGGATTTTGTGTGGGTAATAATAGCAATTTCAAGAAAAGAGGAACTGGGCAATCTTCCACTCCGCCATTCTGCAGAAACTGTAGAAAGAAACATTTTGGAAAATATAATGAAACTTGCAACTTCTGCAAAGTTGTAGGGCACCGAGAGGAGGAATGCAGGAAGAAAACAAGGGTCTGCTACAACTGTGGAGAAGCTGGACATTTCAAACCAGAATTTCCTAAATTGATCAAACCAGCAGATAACAAGGCCAAACCTACAGAAGGAACTAACAAGAAAAACCTAAAAGCCTTCCAATTAACTGCGCAGGAAGTTGAACTGATTCCTGACATAATAGCTGGTACGTTCTTAGTTCACAAAGTTTATGCGAAAGTATTATTTGACTCTGGTGCAAACCAAAGTTTTATAAATACTTCATTCTGCCAAGCTCTTAAGCTACCTTTAACGAAACTTAGCCAGATTTATACAGTCGAAACGGCAGACGGGAATTCTGTTAATATAGACACGATTTTGCAAAAAGGAAATATAGAACTTTTAGGTTATAAATTTTCTGCAAACCTATTACCTATGAATTTAGCTGGATTCGATGTCGTGTTAGGAATGGATTGGTTAGTAGCCAACTATGCTCGAATCCTTTGTGATAAGAATTCTATAGAAATTCGTGCACCCACAGGAGAAGTAATTATGATTACAGGGGATAAGCCGCGTAAACCCATGAAGTTCATTTCAGTAATGAAAGTTGCTAGTTATGAACGAAAGCAAGGAATAGTGTACATGATTTCGGTAATCATTAGCACTAAGAGTAAGGAACTTAAGGAAATTCATATAGTATCAAAATACTCGGATGTATTCCCAGAGGAGTTACCAGGATTACCACCAGATAGGAAGGTAGAATTTAGAATTCATCTAATTCCTGGAACTACACCGGTAGCTAAAGCACCCTGTCGTTTAGCACCCACTGAAATGCTAGAACTGAAAAAGCAATTAGATGAATTACTTAGTAAAGGATTTATACAGCCTAGTTCATCCCCGTGGGGAGCGCCCATGTTGTTTGTGAAGAAGAAAGATGGGTCGATGAGAATGTGTATCGATTATAGGGAGTTGAATAAGGTTACAATTAAGAATCGATATCCATTGCCTAGGATTGATGATCTTTTCGATCAACTTCAAGGAGCTAGATATTTTTCTAAGATAGATTTACGCTCCGGATATCATCAATTGAAGGTACAAGAAGAAGACATACCTAAAACTGCTTTCAGAACTAGGTATGGTCACTACGAGTTTATAGTCATGCCCTTTGGACTAACAAATGCTCCTGCAGCATTTATGGACATGATGAATAGGATTTGTAAACCGTACTTGGATAAATTTGTAATTGTCTTCATCGACGATATACTCATTTATTCCAAAAGCCAGGAGGAACATTGTGAGCACCTGCATGCACTCTTAACTTTGCTAAGAAAGGATAAGCTTTACGCCAAATTCTCAAAATGTGAATTTTGGTTACAGGAGGTGCAATTTTTAGGACACATGGTGAACCACGAAGGTATTCACGTAGATCCTGCTAAGATAGAAGCAATCACCAAATGGAAGGTCCCGCAATCAGCTACAGAAATTAGAAGTTTTCTAGGATTAGTTGGATACTATAGGCGCTTTATTAAAGATTTTTCTAAGATATCTGTACCATTAACTAAGCTAACCTGTAAAACAGTTAAGTTTGAATGGGGACCTAAGCAAGAAGAAGCCTTTAGGATTTTAAAACAAAAGTTAACCAACACCCCAATTCTTGCCTTACCAGAAGGGACAGAAGATTTTGAAGTTTACTGCGATGCTTCTAAGCTAGGATTAGGATTTGTGCTGATGCAACGCAAGAAAGTAATTGCATATGCATCAAGGCAATTGAAAAAGCACGAAGAAAATTATACAACGCATGACTTAGAATTAGGAGCCATAATTTTTACCCTTAAGATTTGGAGACACTATTTGTATGGAAGTAAGTTTACTGTCTATACAGATCATAAGAGTTTAAGATACATATTTGGGCAAAAAGAATTGAATATGAGACAAAGAAGATGGATGGAAATTCTAAGTGACTATGACTGTGATATTCAATATCACGAAGGAAAGGCAAACGTAGTTGCAGATGCCTTAAGTCGTAAGTATCATGAAAAAAAACGACGAGTTCGTGCTCTTAGATTAAGTTTACAATTAGATTTAATGGAACAACGGAAAAACATTCAGGAAACAACAATCAAGGATGATGCTGAAGGAATGAAAGGAAGAATAAAGGAAGTAGAGCAAGGGGCTGATGGGATTTGGAGATTCCATAAGAAAAGAATTTGGGTACCGAAGCAAGGAGATTTAAGAGAAAAGATTTTAGAAGAAGCCCATAAATCTAGGTATACCTTGCACCCGGGAAATAATAAGATGTACCAAGATTTAAGGAATAATTTCTGGTGGATAGGAATGAAAAAGGATATAGCTAGATATGTATCTAAGTGTCTTACTTGTTCACAAGTTAAGGCAGAACACCAGAAACCCTCAGGATTACTACAACAATTAGAAATGCCTGTATGGAAATGAGAACTCATAACAATGGATGTTGTTACTAAGTTACCCAAAACCAGAAAAGGTAACGATGCGATTTGGGTAATTGTGGATCGATTAACCAAATCAGCTCACTTTCTACCCATGAAGGAAACCTTTAGCATGGAAAGGTTGGCAAAGCTGTACGTAGACGAAGTAGTATCCTTACATGGAGTTCCACTCTCCATTGTATCGGATAGAGATAGTCGTTTCACTTTGCATTTTTGGACAAGTTTCCAAGAAGCCATGGGGACTAAACTGAACTTGAGCACTGCATATCATCCCCAAACAGACGGACAAAGTGAAAGGACGATCCAAACCCTAGAAGACATGCTCAGGGCATGTGTAATAGATTTTGGTGGAAACTGGGATGATCACCTACCTTTAATTGAATTCTCCTATAACAATAGTTACCATGCAAGCATTGAAGCTGCCCCATTCGAAGCACTGTATGGACGAAAGTGCAGAACTCCAATTTGTTGGGCAGAAATAGGAGAAAGCCAATTATCAAGTCTCGAAATTGTACAAGAAACCACTGACAAGATCACTCAAATAAAGGAAAGACTGAAAACGGCTCAAGATCGCCAGAAAAGTTATGCAGACAATCGACGCAAGCCACTGGATTTCAAATCGGAGATAAGGTACTCTTGAAAGTTTCTCCTTGGAAAGGAGTAGTTCGGTGCGGTAAAAAGGGAAAGTTAAGTCCAAGGTACGTAGGACCATTCCCAGTAATTCAGCTAATAGGACCAGTTGCCTATCGTTTACAACTACCAGAAGAGCTAGCCGGGGTACATGATGTATTTCATGTATCCAACCTCAAGAAATGTTTATCCGACGAATCCCTGGTAGTACCTCTTCAATATGTGGAGGTAAATGAAAAGTTAAAATTTGTTGAGAAGCCACTGCAAATAGAAGACAGAAAGGTCAAATTTCTCAAGCACAAACGACTAGTGCTGGTCAAAGTCAAGTGGGATTCAAAGAGAGGACCTGAGTATACTTGGGAGCTAGAATCAGAGATGAAACAAAAATATCCTTACTTGTTCCAGTAAATCTCGAGGACGAGTTTTTTATTAAGGTGGGGAGGATGTAACAACTCTCATTAAAATTACCATTTCTTATTTTATTTTGCCCAATAGGAAACCCTAATTGAGACCCCCCAAGTAATCCTGCACAAACCCTAAAATTTTCAGAACAATTGAAATTAGGATCAGGACCCCTAAAACTCAAGGGGGGGTATCCCCTAATTATGTTTATCCTTCGAAAACGGTTATGAAACACGTAAATTCGAATTTCGTCGACTCAGCAGGGCTAAGTAGGTGACAAAGCAGGCCTAGCCTACTTTGGGTTTCCCCGCGACACGCGACAGGTGCAGGAGATCCTGTCGCGACACGCGGGCGGGACCAAATCGGGCTATAAATTCAGGGGCTTGGGACTTGAAATTCTGCGTTGGTTCGACGTAAAAATTCGTTTCATACATTGAGATATCATCTGTTTACTCTAAAACACACACAATCACGAAATTCTGCCGCGATAACAGGGTAATAACTCGATCACTGTTACGATTTAATGTCTGATCGATAAAAACCAATCCTATGGATGTTTAAGTGCTGCTCAAACTTGGGTTATGCTTTGTCATTCATCGTGAATTCGATGGATGTTTAAGTATCGCACTTTGTCATTCATTGTGAAGGTTTTGAATCTCGTGAGTTGTCGTAAAAGTTGGATTAAAGTTACTAACCTAGTTTTCGTGTGCATTGTTATTTGAATTAGGTTACAAGGCTAATCAGTAGGCTAAACTCTGCCCGTTTAAATCTGCAATGTGAGTCATTCTCTTTTTATCAAATTACTTTACAAGACCCTAAATGTTTTCAAGGTTATAATTACAGGGATTAAGTCTTTGTAGTCTTCAATTACAGCCGGTATGTGGGGTTTTGTATACATTACTTGATAACCGTCACCATTGGACAACGAGTTAGCCAATGGGTAATATGACCATAGTCACAGAAACAGGTCGAGTGATAAATACCGTTGGGTAATTGGTTAATATATAAACATTGTAATCGCTCTTAATACTGTATATTATAACAATGTGTCGTTTTGTGCAAAATGAGTAACTCGCCAGTATTTCCCCGCTGATAAAACCTTTTTAAAACATGTTTCAGGTGATCTGCTGTGATTAAGGAAAAAGTGCCATGTAGCACTACAAGCTTGAGGATGTGGCTCAATAAAATGAATAAACATGTTTTTTGTAAAATAGGGGTTTCCCAGTGAAATCGCCTTGATTGTAAATTACGGGATTATCCCGAATAATTATGAAATAAAATAATCAATCATTTTCAAGTTTAAACGATCCTGTTAATTATTCCGCTGCCAAATAAAATAAATACCATGGGATTTTCTGTCCCGCGGCTCCTGGACCGGGTAAAACCGGGCCGGGGGCCGTGACAGAAAAAGGTGGTATCAGAGCCACTGATTTAAGCCAATTAAGTATTTAGAAATACTTAATTTTTCTGATTGCCATTTTGTGATTATGTGAAAATTTATTTACAACATTTTAACTTAGAATTTTAGATGTTTCTCCATATCTGCTAAACAGCATGAATGAGTTGTCTGAAGCTCTTCAGAATCTCAATCTCTATTCTGTTAATGTGGAAGTTTCCAGAGACTTTATCGGGTATTGTGCCGACATTGATGAACCTATGGAGTTTCAAGTTCAACCTCCGGAAAAACCAAAGCCGAAGAAGAAAAGAAGATTCGTGGGCTGGAGGCGTGTGCGTAGGAAGAAACCAACAACACAAAAAGTTGTAAAAACTGAGGATCCAATGGATAAAGGAAAGGGAATAGAGATCGGGGAAAGTTCTAGGCAAGCCCAGGATATGCCATCCTGGGAGGAGCTGGATCATAAACTGGCACTTAGTGACCTCATCGGACCACCCGGTGAAAACCTCTTTAATTACCCCACGGAAGCACAACTTCCAATTGATATAGAGCCTGATATCCCAGATCCTATTATCCACTCCCAACCTCTACCAGCAGAACTAGAAGAATGGTGGACCACCGACTGGCAGTTTCAGAATCTCCTAAATAACCCTAATACCTTTTTCCCTCAGTTCGACCCGGAGCCTGCACCAAACCCACCAATGAGCAATGAGAACCTGGCTGAACTCCGCCATTTTGGCGAGGAGCTGATAAACGCAGGGAATCGAATCCGGGCAGTGGGAGAACAGATCTCCTGGAAATACGACGAGAGGGAACGTCGTTTCTGAGATGCCAGCTAACTAGAGTTGTGGGGTTGTGGGAGGATGTGTTTAATAATAATATAATAATCATGTAAAATAACTAAAAATAAAACTTTTGTAAAATAACGGGTGTGTACGAAAGCATACTATAATATATAAAAACGGAAGTCGAAAAATCGATAATTTTGTCTAAATGTGTTGATGTGATAATGTGCAATTATTTTATTATGTTTGGTTATTAATTAAGTTGGTGCTAATAATTTATATATATATTACCAGATGGAAAATGTTGGTAATGAACAAGTTAACGAGGGTAACCAATCCGCGCAAAACCATGAAGATCAATTTCTGAATAGACAAGACATAGAAAATATCGTCGCTCAAGGAATAGCCAATGCTATTCCAGCAATCATTGCTGCTGCCCGAAATCTAGTTGAACCTCAACAAATTATTCCTAGCAAACGTACTCAGGAAGACAACTTCAGTAATAGCATAAATGGAGGCGGAAACATTAACAATAACGATGATGTGATGCAGGCCCCAATTCTTAAGAAAATGAAAGCTGCAACGCCTGGTTGCACTTATAAGGAATTTCTTGCCTGTAAACCTGTTGAATTTGCAGGCAATGAAGGAGCGACTGCTGCACTGCGTTGGTTAGAGAAAACCGAGGCAACAATTAAAATAAGTAAATGTGCCGAGGAGGATAAAGTCATGTATGCTTCTCTCCTTTTCAAGGAAGAAGCATTAGAATGGTGGAATACGGTGTTGCAAGCCAAAGGAAGCGACATGGCCTATGCCATGAGTTGGGAGGAGTTTAAGCGTCTGGTGGAAAGAAAATTTTGCCCAGAATATGAATAAACATGTTTTTATAAAATAGGGGTTTCCCAGTGAAATCGCCTTGATTGTAAATTACGGGATTATCCCGAATAATTGTGAAATAAAATAATCAAGCATTTTCAAGTTTAAATGATCCTGTTAATTATTCCGCTGCCAAATTAAATAAATACCACGGGATTTTCTGTCCCGCGGCTCCTGAACCGGGTAAAACCGGGCCGGGGGTCGTGACAGTTTAAAAGTTAGAAAAAAATACAAGAATGATAACTTAAAGAACCTTGAAGGGTTAAACTTGTAATTATGTTAATATCTTATTAAAAAAAATAAAAACCCGGTATAGTGGGTGTGTGTGGGTCGCGAACAAGAAGCAGGAAGGAGAGGAAACCTTTCTCCTTTATAATACCTCAATAAATTCAGAAACTAAAGGTGTTGTTGATCCAAAAATCGAATGCATGAGGCTAATTCTTCGCTAATCTAAGCATATTGAACATAAGGTAAGTTGAATGTTGTATTTTGGTGCATTTTCATGAACTAGGGTTTAATCAAATTCGTGAAATTGAAGAAATTGAACTTGTGTATGAATTAGAATCATCATTAGAAGATGTTTTATGCTTGAATTCGTTTGTATTGAAGGTTTGAAGTAAAACCCACTAAATCAAGTAGTATGGTGATCTTGTAGTTCCATAAATTGAGTAATTGTGATGGATGAAGGTATGAGCGCTAGGATAATTGATGAATTTTTATGTTGTAGAATGAATAAGTGATGAGAATTTATTTGATAAATGAGCTATGAAGATTACTAGTGAAATTGTGCATTGGATACTTGTACATAGTGCCTACAATGTTATATGCACACCAAGTGTTCGATTAAATGCTTGAATGATTAATTTTATAAATTTTGAATGAATTAGGAAGTCTTGTGTTGTATGTGGAAATTATGGAATTGATCTTTTGTGAAAAGTGTTATGGAATGCAAACTATATGTGAATGCAATAGTTATGTAAGTGAATGACATAGTTTAAATGAGAGTGGATTATGTATAGGATTGAAGTTAAAAATGTAAAAGTTGTATGCGAGAAACTATTGCGTTATGAACTTGCTAGTTGATGTGTTATGTTCGGTAGTAATAAAGTATGATGATACATATCCCTTATATGCATTAATAAGCTAACGAAAGTCAAATATTGCATGATTAGAAAGCCGAATGAACGAATGTTTGTAAGCTAACCGTGTTACAATTATGATGACATGTATGGATAGGAGTCATGTCAATAGGGGCACAAATATGGAAGCGCCACGGGTCGAAGGTAAACACGGAAGCTATGTGTAAATTCGGACGCACGAGGTAAGTAAACTCCCTGACTCCCTCCTTAGTAGTAAAAGAGGTTATTTGTATGATAAATGTTAGAAATTATGCAAGATGCTTTATTGACATTGGTAACAAGTAAGGAGCACTAAGGAAGTGATTTCTGAATCACTTCCTAGACCATTTTATGGTAATCTAAGCTTATTTAGGATTTGGTTATTAGAGGTGATGATGTTTGCTAAGAAGACCGAACGGGTTAAAATAAGAGTATGTTTTATTACGTGACGTTAGTACACGTAATGATGATGCTAATATATATATCCGGTTAATGTAAAAGTGTCATAGTATTAACATTAAGCGAGTAAAAGTTGGAAACTTGACATCAAATAGTTGGTACATGTCAAATGAGTTAAGAATGAATAAACGTGTGAGATTTTATCTTGTGTTGAGAAGAGAAGTGGTAAAAACACTACAATTTTATGTAGTTTATTTCTCTCAAAACAATATATATTTGTCTAGTTTATTCTTGTTATATTAGTGTAGTTTTTATGCACATAAAGATGTGAAAACAATGCAGAATTGTGCAGTAATTTGCTAGTATATTGGTGCAGTTTGTATGCATATCAAGCTGTCAAAATAGCGCAGAACTGTGCGCTTTATTGCTGTTAAGATAGTGCAGTTTTTATGCAAATTGAGCTGCCAAAATAGTGCAGAATTGTGTTGTTTATTGTTGTTAAAATAGTGCAGTTTTTATGCAATTTGAGCTGCCAAAATAGTGCAGAATTGTGTTGTATATTCCTGTTAAAATAGTGCAGTTTTTATGCAAATTGAGCTGCCAAAATAGTGCAGAATTGTGCTGGTTATTGTTGTTAAAATAGTGTAGTTTTTATGCGAATTGAGCTGCCAAAATAGTGCAGAATTGTGCTGTATATTCCTGTTAAAATAGTGCAGTTTTTATGCATATTGAGCTGCCAAACTAGTGCAGAATTGTGCTGTATATTCCTCTTAAAATAGTGCAGTTTTTATGCATATCGAGTTGTCAAACTAGTGCAGAATTGTGCTGTTTATTGTTGTGTGAGTAAAATGGTAAAGGAACGAGCTAAGTTGTGGATATCTATTTATATATATATATATGCATATGGAATAAGGTATTTTCCAATAGTTGGGACTCATAGGTGTTTATGATTAGAAGTAAGAATGCACGCTATGACGTATGTACGTGGTCTATTTGTATGGAAGCTTGTAATTAGCATACCTTAGTAAACCTTGGGATGATTTAAGTGATTTATAAGGGTTGTCTTGAGTTACTAAACCGTTGTCTTGAGTATGAAATGTGATTGCAGGTACTCTATTAATGTCTTTACCAAGGTTAAGGAAGTGGAATGCACGAATGTACATGGAAAGCATATTCGTAAGGATCAGTATGGGAAGAAGGAACGCGAACTGGTTATTGATCATGTATGTTTAGTTTAGGAATGATGTGATTAAATCTAACCGATTCACATGTATGTGGTGAATGCAGGTTGCGTGGACTTAGCATCATTATGAAGGATAGAAAGATTGAAGATCGAGTCATGAGCAAGGATTGTACGGAAGAACAGTCACGTGGTTTTTATTATGTAATGTTTTATAATGGAAGTACATGTAAACATTTCCTTTTAGCAAATGTTTCAAAATTTGAAATATTGGTCTTCATGTATGTAATGTGTTTAAATTATAAAGAAATTTTAAAACTCGTTTCTCTACTATGCCGTTTTTAAGAAATGGCGTGTTAGGGTGTTTCAACAGCCACGTATTAAGTTTATTTAAAAAGTTAACAAACGTAAACTATTAAAGAAAACTCAAATTAAATAAAAATTAATGAGCTAAAGGCGTATATAACGATTACGATTCCCCCATGCTACGTGGTGGGAATTCAGGCAGTATTTGTTTAGTTTGTTACGGTACTGACATTCTATATAGTAACTGAAAGAGAAAACCAAAAAATTAAATCCTAACATTCCAAAAAGGATATAAGTGCGTGCTTTACATCGATTGAAATTATAAAAACGAATAGCTATACCAACTCAAATAGCTTACGATACGAAAAAATACTCTTATTTTAAATATACCTTATACCATAATGTTGAGGAAAAGCAGTTAAACGTAGCAGTTAACAAACGCATGTTATTAGACAAATAAATAAATAAAAATTTAATTTGGTTAAAGGCGTATATATAACAAATATCGGTACCCGTTCTATTAATAAAAATACCGGCATTGATATTGTTCGGTCGCAATTGATTCAGTTGGTCACAATATTGGTATGGTATAGGCACACGTATTGCTTACACACACATAAAAACAAATATTTTTTTATAAAACCATGTTTTCAATTGGTATGGTATAGGCACACGTATTGCTTACATACACATAAAAACTAATTTTTTTATAAAACCCTATTTTCAAAAAAAATTATACCCGAATATTGAGAAAAATAATAATTAAAAATAAATGTGTATGCAGTTAGAGAAAAACTAACAAACACATGATATCATAGAAAAACCATATTCTTAAAATATTAAATGGTAGGTTATATGTTCTAAATTGTTTAAATGCAAAACTAAAGCAACCGATCATGAATGTTAGGTGTTGTTTGTTTTTTTGTCAAAAGCACTTCAGAACCTCTTATGTCTGCCTCACGCAGACCACACGCAGACGTTTGAGTCTGCAGTTTGTTTGTTTTCTTGAAGTGTTTTCATTAAAAAAGGTCTTCAAGACCTCTTCCTCAAACAGATGTGGACTAGTGTCTTCAAAGGTCTTCTATGCTCTTCTTTCCTCTCTGCTCTTTCAAAACAAATAACCCTAGAATCCATCCAGCCAACACCTCAATTGATCTCCACCTCCACACATGGCTGCCATCTTCCTGTCGAAGCCACCACGCCACCGTCGAAGCCACCACACCACCGTCGAAGCCACCACATCTCCGTCGAAGCCACCACATCGATCTCCATCTCCACCTCTGTTCACCTAGCTGTGCTCGGTTCCCCACATCTCCTCCGCCACCCCACATCTCCGTCACCCCACATCTCCGTCACCCCACATCTCCGTCGCATCTCTTCCTCCGGCGACCCCCCTTCAGTGATAATTGGGTGAAATAATGCTTAAATAGAATTGGGTTTTTTGATTTACAGCAGATTTTCTTAATTGGGTATGGAATTGAAAGTTGTGATCGTTAATGGTTAACAAGAACTCAGCATCTTTCAGTGGCTTTTGATAATTTAATTGAAGATTGTGAATTAAAGCATAAAAATTTAATCTTTTTCTGCAAAGGAGGTAATCTTTTTAGCTTTCTCATTATTTCCATGATTTTTTAGTTGTATGTGTAGAGATTATTTTGATTCCAAAATTAGCACTTTTCTGGTCAATTGTTGGTATACTTCATATGATCCAATTCAGGGTTTAGAGTTGATGCTGATTCTTGCTGTTAATTGATTGATTCAGTTTGAAATTATGCTAATTTTTGTAAATTATTGTTAGAATTTTGGAGTTGATGTTGATTCTTGTTGTTAATGGATTAAATTAAGTTAAATAAAATCAGTTTATTTATATTTCAGTTTATTTCAGCAGCTTGCAGAGGTTAAAAAACAAACAGTCTTCTTCTTGCAGATTGCAGAGGCTTGGTCCACCTCTTCAGCTGTAGATGTCTGCAGATGTGGGCCGCAGACTGCAGACGTTTTACCTATGAAAAAACAAACAACACCTTAGTGTAGATCTCATTTGCAAATGTGTGCATATGGTGGTCAAAACAAAAGAAAATAAACTTTGTTGTAGCTAACAACTTGTTTTTTTATACATATAATAATACCCTTGATAATATTTTTATTGAAACAAACTTTTTTTCTATATCACATATATATATATATATATATATATATATATATATATATATACATGCTTGGAAATAAGTCAGGTCAAATATAATACGTTTTCATTCAACGCTATAAATTCGAATTATTATACGTTTTGAAGTCACTAAGACTAGATGCAAAGGTAAGGGTGGTGTAGTGTTTAGGTGGAACCCTCACTAAACGAACTAACTCAGGCTCAATTTTGTTTCTTTTGTAAACACAAAGCTTTAGCTCGGACATGTCAAAATACATGTTTCCATATGGTTAATGCAACACATAACGTATTGCAAGCTATAAACAACTAAGGCATCGTCGCTGCAACGCGCAACCTTTGGAAACAATCTAGTAAATCTTAAACTGAAAGGTCGGTGCCGACCACCTTTCTGATTTGACAAAGGTCACCCCTCAACTTTTCTTAATTGACAAAAACCAACTTTTTAACTTGACAAAAATGATCTTTCTGCTTTCTAACTTGTCAAAAAAGGCCCCCATATTTTCTAACTTTTCTTTAACCATCAAACTTTTGATATGTAACTCATTCTACCCCAAAACTTTGCTATAATTTTTAAAGGTAACTCTCTAACTTTATAAATGTCACTTTGACCCCCTAAAATTTCTAAAGTTTTCAGCTTACCCTAAAACTAATGCCTTAGGGTTTTCTTTTTTTTTTTTTTTTTTTTTTTTTTTTTATGGACATGTCGGTATAAATTCGAGTTTGTTTACACTTTAATGTAATTTTTGTTTGAAAACGAGTCAGGTCAAATATAAAATGTTTTTGATGTACGTTGTCAGTTGGACTACGTTTTGACGTAACTTTTGTTTGGGTAAATTGGGTCAAATGTAAAACATTTTGATTCGACGGTAAAATCTGAGTTCACGTACATTTTGACGTCAATTTAGTTGAGAAACGATTCTGATCGATTGTAGTGTATGCGTTACCATTTCGCGTACGGGGTCGACGCAACTCACAACGGGTAACAAAACTAGTTCTATGATTTAGTTGATTGTGGTAACAATATAAAAAGCAAAAAACTATAACGAGTTCATTTCCTAGCCACATAAATATCTAAGCGAAATTTGTAGGCAAGAGACAATCACAACAATAAATATATTACTAGTGCGCTACGCGACGGAAATTCGGTCGGTATCAGTTTAGTTCGTTACGGTACCGACACTCCCTATAGTAATTGATCGGAAACCATATAAACGAATATTGGTACCAATTCCAATAATACCAATACTGGCATTGTTCGGTCAGAATTTGTTTGTTTCGTCACGGTACCAACATTTGTACAGCTTATGATACGAAAAAATGTTCTTATTATGAATATAAATTTATACTGAAATGTGGAGGGATAAAAATGAAACACGGTCGGGTATTAAGTTTATTTAAAAAGTTAACAAACATAGATTATTAGAGAAAACTCAAATTAAATAAAAATTAATGAGCTAAAGGCGTATATAACAATTACGATTTCCCCACGCTACGTGGTGGGAATTCAGTCAGTATTTGTTTAGTTTGTTACAGTACTGACATTCTATATAGTAACTGAAAGAGAAAACCAAAAAATTAAATTTGATATTCCCAAAAGGATATAAGTGTGTTCTTTACATCGATTGAAATTATAAAAACGAATAGCTATACCAACTCAAATAGCTTACGATACGAAAAAATACTCTTATTTTGAATATACCTTATACCATAATGTTGAGGAAAAGCAGTTAAACATAGCTGTATATTTAGTTATTTGAAAAAGAAAGTTAACAAACGCATGTTATTAGAAAAATAAATAAATAAAATTTTAATTTGGTTAAAGGGGTATATATAACAAATATCGGTATCGGTTCCATTAATAACAACACCGGTATAGATGTTGTTCGGTAGCAATTGATTCAGTTGGTCACAATATTGGTATGGTATAGGCATACGTATTGCTAACATACACAAAAAGAAAAAGAAAAACTATTTTTTTATAAAACTTTGATTTAAACAAAAACAATTATATCCGAATATTGAGAAAAATAATAATTGAAAATAAATGTGTATGCAGTTTAAAGAAAAATTCTAACGAACGCATGATATCATAGAAAAACTATATTATTAAAATATTAAATGGTAGGTTATATGTTCTTATAAATTGTTTAAATGCAAAAAAGTAAAGCAACCGATCTTGAATGTTAGTGTAGATCTCATTTGCAAATGTGTGCATATGGTGGCCAAAACAAAAGAAAATAAACTTTGTTGCAGCTAACAACTTGTCTTTTTATACATACTAGCGGTAAGATCTTTGTGTAAACACGGGTCGTTTCTTAGATATAACACATTTTACTTATAAAATATTTAGTTTTTGTTTTCCAAAAGGTTAAATATAAGAAACCTTTTGCGTTTTCATATGACCTTGATCGCACTCTAGACCTTAAACATCTGATTGACCAAAAGTGAACAGACATTTAACCTTTGTTTTTAAAAACCAAACATCTGATTAATAAACAGATTTTAGGTTTCAAAAGAGTATATCATTTGTTTGAGGTATCTAAAACTCTGTTTGACTAAAGTCAACCACTGCTGGAAAGGGTAATCTCGGTTTCGCCAAATTACTGTTTCTCAAGACTCTATTTGTAACCAAACAGAGGTTTTAAACATATGTTTCTCAAACCACTGTTTAATAAACAGATTTTAGGGTTCAAAAGAGTATCATTTGTTTGAGGTATTTAAAACTCTGTTTGACTAAAGTCAACCACTGTTGGTAAAGGGTAATTTTTGTTTCACCAAATCACTGTTTCTCAAGACTCTGTTTGTAACCAAACAGAGGTTTCTAACATATGTGTTTCATACCACTGTTTGACATCCTAACCTCTGTTTCAAAAACAAATACAAGACTATGTTTGTAACCAAACAGAGGTTTCAAACATATTTTTCTCATACCACTGTTTAATAAATAGATTTTAGGTTTCAAAAGAGTGTATCATTTGTTTGAGGTATCTAAAACTCTGTTTGACTAAAGTCAACCACTGTTGGTAAAGGGTAATTTTTGTTTCACCAAATCACTGTTTCTCAAGACTCTGTTTGTAACCAAACAGAGGTTTCAAACATATGTTTTTCATACCACTGTTTAAAATCCTAACCTCTGTTTCAAAAACAAATACAACACTCTGTTTGTAACCACACAGAGGTTTTAAACATATGTTTCTCATACCACTGTTTAATAAACAGATTCTAGGTTTCAAAAGAGTGTATCATTTGTTTGAGGTATCTAAAACTCTGTTTGACTAAAGTCAACCATTTTTGGTAAAGGGTAATTTCTGTTTCACCAAATCACTGTTTCTCAAGACTCTGTTTGTAACCAAACAGAAGTTTCAAACATATGTTTCTCATACCAAACAGAAATCCTAACCTCTGTTTCAAAAACAAATATTACAAAAGGAAAAACAAACATCTGATTGACTGACGAACATTCGGCTCACACTCATCCACCTTCTCTGATTGCATTTCCGAACCTCCGGACTGTCTTTGCTCCTCTTCGGCTCCGGCCGTTCATACGGAGAAGAACATTAGTTTACCTTTCTATCTTTAATAATGGCGAACGCATCATCTCCATTCTTATCCCCGCATATATAGAAAAAGATTACGATCGTTGGTCTGAAGAGAGAAACCAAACAAAATATGGTATGAAAGTAGTACCTTAAGCTATTATCAACAGCAACCGATGATTGACCCACAACCTACAGATGACAAAAAATTACCTACTTTCCAAAACATCATATGACTAATTGAACAAAAACACACTAACATGATATTTATTTTCTCACACAAAGAACTACCTACTCGAACGCATGCTTCAAAATCACAACTTCTTTTTTAAGTTTTTAACTATACCTTTTGTTGACCATCTTGTTCTTCCTCTTCTGGCCTTTGATTTAAATGGAAAAACAACCGTTTAGTCACATCTCTGCTACTTCCAGTGCCCTTGACCGGGCGTAATGCTCTATCCATCGTATAAAAACTTTTGAAATAAACCTAGGTTACAAACTTACAATATCCTATTCATTCTCCTAAATGAAAATCATTAAATATATACGGATCCGGGGCATGAACTTGTGTCCTTTTAAAATTACTTGTTAACTGGTCATTAATTATCGACAAATTTTATTCTTCTTTTTCCAGGCATTGAACAACTTTCCAAAATAACTACTGACTCATTCATTATACGATATTTTTGCTAAGTTTAGAATTTGCAAAGACATCTCCCTATCGAGGCACCACGACTCGAAACAATGACCTTCGGGTCACATGGTAGCAACCTTACCGTCTGTTGGGATTGAACCCTATCAGAGGAACAGATAATTAAAGCCAAAACTGGATCAGAGCAGTGGATCCAGAATAAGCAGACGATTACAGTTAGTTCATGCAAATCTCTCCCCTTGAAAGTGGTTTTATATCTGCTGACCTCCTATCTGCTGATCTTACTAAGTGCTGTCCTACAACTGCTGCTTTGCATCTACTGACAAATGTCAAAGACTGATGGAAGACCAAAGCTCTGCTGACTCAATCTACTGCCTTGAGTCAAGTACTGCTTATCCGGACAGGCACTGCTGGGTTCACAGCAGTGGAAGGATGCAGCAGCTGTTTAAGTGTCTTTTATGTAAAGAAATGTAGTAGCAGTAGTTAGTATATCAGAGTTTGTATAGATCAGAGGTTAGAGTTTGTTAGGAGGTTAGATGTCACTTTCATGGTGACGTCAGCTAAGATGCTTAGTGGTTTGCAAGTGCCTATAAATAGTTCAGTACTTTGTACTGTTCTATTAGCTCTTGCAATACCGTCTTCTTTGCACGAACAAACTACTGAGCTCTGGCTGAGGGGGAGTTTGCATTCATTTATCAATCTTTGTAATCGTTGTTGAAACAAATTCAATCTTTCGATTCATTGTGTAAAGATGTTTGATTAAAGTATTACTCTCGTTTGATTGTATGCAAAGTTTGTTTTCATCTTAATTCCGCTGCACAACTCTCTCATTTCCATCTTAATTTCAAACGAAAATACAATCAAAAAGAAACTCAGATCCAACAATTGGTATCAGAGCTTGGACAGTCAAATTTGATTTAACAATCATTTTGACGTAAATAGTTCAGCTCATAACAGTTGATACTGATCGTTTGTTCGTTCGTTGAAAAACAGAGCAAGGATTAATCACCATTAAAGTTGATTTCTCAGTGTCTGTAAAACAACAAGAATGACGTCACAATCTCAGGATGATAAAAACAACATCGGCTCGCTTTTTAAACCACCTATGCTAAAAAGAAATGAGTACAACATCTGGCAGAGGAGGATGGGACACATCCTCGCTCAACAAAGCACAGGTTGTTGGAAGTCTGTCATTTATGGTCCCCATGTTCCTTCAGTGCCAAGTGCTGAAGATGCTAAAAAGTTCGTTCGAAAACCAGTTGAAAATTATACCGAAACCGATTTTCAAAAGATCGAACTAGATGCTAAAGCGTTTAGCATCGTAGCATCAGCGCTGCCCAATGAGATATATGCTGGACTGTTACATTGTAACAGTGCCAAAGAGTTATGGGACGCACTTAAGGAACAGTTTGGGGGAACTGAAGAAGTCATAGAAAACAATAGGGAAATCCTGAACCAACAGTATGAAACATTTTGCTACGTTAAAGGCGAATCACTAACGCAACAATTTGAGCGTTTCAGTTGTCTCATCAGTGAACTGAGGCTTGTTAACACCACTTTTACAAACTCAACTCAAAATAGCAGGTTCCTCAGGTCACTGCCAGAAAAATGGGACACCATAGCTTTTGTCACCCGAAACTCACCTGAATTCAAGGATCTGACCTTGACCCAACTCCACGGTCGACTCCTGACCTACGAAAGGGAGTTGAACCAGAAAAGGAGGTTACAAGAGTCAGGAAAAGTTACCGATGATTACACTTTCGGTAATACTGCTCTTCTGGGTCAAGAAGAATCTGGGAGCAGTGGTAAGGATCAGGGTTATGATTACTTCATTGACATAACTGCTGGTGCAAATTTTAACAACCCTGATCCTCACTCTGCTAGTTATGCATTCACTGCAAATGAAAACCAGATGTCAGACAATTTAAGTTTTGAACTAAATGATTTGCAACATTTTGATCCCACTGATTTAGAGGAAATGGACATCCTGCACCAACTGGCTTTGCTAAGTGTTAGAACTAGCAAGTTCTACAAAAGAACAGGGCGAAAATTCCCAGGTTTGCATGGGAATCTAAGGGTTGGGTTGGATAAATCGAAAATCAAGTGCTACAAGTGTAATAGGTTGGGACATTTCGCTAGGGAATGTAGGAGTCAAACTACTGGTCCCATAATTACTCATCCTAGCTCAAATCCTAGACCTCAAAACCAAAACACTGTGCACTATGCCCAATATGCCCCAGCAGCTCAAGTGAACACTGCTCACTATGCTGCTGCCCCTATGCCAGTACATTATGTCCAAACTACTGTTCCACAAATCCAATATGTTCAAACCCCTGCTCCACAGGTACAAGTGCAACCTGTTGCACCTCAAACCACTGCTCCAGCAGCAGGACAACCAGATCAACAAAGTTTTTTCACTCAAGGGTTTGTTGACTGGAGCAGTATGCCTGAAGACCTTAATGATGAAAATTTTGCACTCTATGCTTCTAATGATTCTTCTCATGATGAGTTTTGTTTGATGGCATTAGAGTCAATACAGGAGGGGGTTGAAACTGAGGAGGAACAGCAGAGCTTTGAAACAGTGGAAGAGGTGACTGAAGCAGTGATTACTGCTGTGGCTGGTGAACTACTGTTGGGAGAAAGTTCAGGTTCCCTGATTGAACCACTGACAGATCCATGGTCCGAAGAGGACAAACAAGAAGAGAAGGAAGAAAAGGCTGGTGAAAAGAAGGTGAAAGCTGATGATGAGGAAGATCATCAATGTGATTGTGCAATGATGGCAGCTGCCAAGGTATCTCCTCAAGTTCTTGAAAAACTGTGTTCTGACAATTGCATAATTGCTTTTGCTAACATTAAAGAGGTGAATGAAAACCTTCGGGATAAAATCTTGTCTGATGAGGTCAAATTTGAAAGGTCTTTAAAAGAACTTAAAAACAAATTGACTGAAAAAGAAAAAGAGAACAGCTGTCTAAAAGAAGAGCAAAGTATAACCAAAACCCAACTTCAAACTATGGTAGAAAAATACCAAGTTTGCAAAAAGGAGTTGGAGTCCGCCCAGATTACTTGTGAAAGATGGGTGGAATCTTGCAAAGGATATGAGGTTATGCTTGAAAAACAGAGAAAAAGCAATGTGAAATTTGGGGTTGGCTATAGAAAACATGATGATGAAAACACTGCTTTTGAAAAATCTGTTCAAACCACTGAGTTCATCCCCACAAACAAGAATGGCCAAGAAGTGAAAATCACTGACAAACTTGGTAACAAAATCACACTTGACAGACCAATGGAATCCTCTACTTTTGAGGAGCTTGAAGAATACCAGTTTAAACCAAAATGGTCTGATGAGTGTGACATTCTTGAAAATTTCAAGCCAATGGACTTTACATCAACTGATGGTGTCAAGGCTCCAAAAGCTAAATTCATACCTCTCAAGGACATCCCAGCAGTGGTTAAAACCCCTACTGCAAAGGAGTCTGAAAAGAGAAAGAAGAAAGAAAAAATTGATAACTTGTTTTGTGAATTCTGTGAGAAAAGGAATCATCTTACAAAAGATTGTTTCCACTTAAAAGCGTATGATTTAAACAGAACAAGTGTCATTGTTTCAGCTGAAGGTTGCATTGTCTGTGGTAAAACAAACCACAAAACTCAAGCATGTGTGTATCTCAAAAACTTTGATGTGAAAAAGAATGAGTACATTGCTAAAACATCCTTGAGTCCATCATCATCATCAACATCTGTCAAATTCACCAAGAAACAACCACTGTTTGTGCCAGTTCAAACAGCTGTTACAAAACAGCTGAACCAAACATCTGTCAAAAGAGATGTTCAGGTTACTGATGCACCCCCTGCCAATCAGTTCAGAAAAGGCAGAGAAAAACAGTCTTACCAAAGGATTCCTCACGTTTATGAGGCCTACAAAAGGCCCTCTAAACCCAAAGTGAACAAGCATCCTTTTGGTTACCAGCAGATGATTGGTCAGGACCCACAACAGTGGTTAGAGAAACACTGTCCTAAAACAGTTCAAACTCCTGACCTAACCACTGTCCATCATTCTGCATCCATCCCAGACACTTTTGAGACCCCATCCAAAGCCTTGTTGGCTTTGGAGACCTTAATGAACTAATCCTTTTACTTCATGTGCAGGGAGCTTCTGCATGCTTTGATAGTCTTTGGTATGTAGATAGTGGAGGCTCCAGGCACATGACAGGATGTAAAGCCCTCCTCAAAGACTTTAAAATCCATGGAGGGGGTGATATATCCTTTGGGAATAATAGTAAAGGAAAAGTTCTGGGGTCGGGTACAGTGGAGTCTGGAAAAGTAAAATTTGAAAATGTCAATCTAATAGACAATCTAAAATTCAACCTTCTGAGTGTGTCCCAAATGAGTGACAAGGGATTTGGGTCATTCTTCACAAAAGACTGTTGTAGGATTGTTGGACCAGAAATGGTCAAAAAGATTGAAGCAATAATCAACTCTGGTCAAACTAAACTTGTTGCTCAAAGAAGTGGCAATGTTTATGTTGTTGACATGTCAAAAGAGTGTCCCAGAGCTGATGCCTGTCTGTTCTCAGCTGCCTCTAACAAAGAGACAGAACTTTGGCACAGAAGGCTGGGACACACAAATCTTAAGACAATCACAGAAATTTCAAAAAATGGTTTGGTGAGAGGCCTACCACAAAAATTGTTTTCATGTCCTGAACATTGCATTTCCTGTTTAAAAGGAAAACAGCATAAAAGTTCTTACAAGTCCATTGAAGAGTCCAAAACAACCCAGTGTTTGAAAATGCTACACATGGATTTGTTTGGCCCAGTTCAAGTCATGAGCCTCAAAAAGAAAAGATATTGTTTGGTTATTGTTGATGACTTTTCTAGGTTCACATGGACTTTCTTTTTGCACTCAAAAGATGAAACTGCAGGCATTTTGCAAGACTTTGTAATACAGGTTGAAAAGCAATTTGACCTTCCAGTGAAAAGCTTCAGGAGTGACAATGGCACAGAATTCAAAAATAGGGAGTTGGATGCTTTCTGTGTGAAGAAAGGGATTGTAAGGCAGTACAACATCCCAAGAACACCAGAGCAGAATGGGGTAGTGGAAAGGTAGAACAGAACTCTGATTGAGGCTGCCAGAACCAAGCTTGCAGATTCAGGTTTGCCATTAACTTTCTAGGCAGAGGCAGTAAACACTGCTTGCTATGTTCAGAATAGAGTTTTAATAAACCCCAGGCACAAAAAGACTGCCTATGAAATTCTGTATAAAATTAAACCACTGATCTCATATTTCAAAGTGTTTGGCTGCCCATGCTTTATTTTGAACTTAAAAGATTCCATTTCAAAATTTGCAGCCAAAATTGATTGTGGTTATCATCTGGGATACTCAACCACTGCTAAGGCCTACAAAGTGTTCAATACACGGACCAAGGCAGTGGAGGAGACTTTGAATGTTAAGTTCAATGAACTCTCATCAATGAAAATCCCAGCAAACCCTGCAGATCTGTTTGATCTTGAAAAATTCACTTTTGAAAATACTGCTGTAAAGACTAACAGTGCAGGTCCATCAGAGGATACAACACCAGACTATGGGTATGAAATCATCATCCCTCAAAGGTCTGCCACAAAGGGAAAAGCACCAGCTATTCAAAATAGTTGTCAAAGCTCAACCACTGCTACCTCAACAGTTGTTGACCAAAGTAGCCCATCAACCACTGCTTCCACATCCTCAAACACTGCTGACAAAAGTCCTCAAACAGTGGATAAAAGTCAGAAGTTGTCCACTTCATTACCTCCTATACCACCACCTTTTGAAGCCACTGCTGGATCATCAAAGTCCCCAGCAGTGGTTAGCTCAGATGATACACATTTGCAGCCTTCACCAACCAATGCCATCATACCATACCAAGGAGATTTAATCTTCTTGAGATCTCATCCACCTGATCAAATCATTGGCAACATAAATGAAGGGGTGCTCACAAGAAGTCAAACCCAAAACATTTGTCTTTTTGCTGGTTTTCTATCACTCCATCAGCCAGTCAAGTACCAAGAGGCACTGAAAGACAAGAGCTGGGTAGAAGCCATGCAAGAGGAGCTCCAACAGTTTAAAAGACAACAAGTATGGGAGCTTGTACCACTGCCAGAAGAGGTTAGTCCCATTGGCACAAAATGGGTCTTCAAGAACAAAACTGATGAAAGGGGTATTGTTGTCAAGAATAAAGCCAGGCTTGTGGTTCAAGGTTACAGACAAGAAGAGGGGATTGATTATGATGAAACATTTGCCCCTGTTGCAAGATTGGAAGCCATTAGACTGTTCCTGGCCTTTGCTGTCAACCACAATATGAAGGTGTTTCAAATGGATATCAAAAGTGCTTTCCTCTATGGTACAATTCAAGAAGAGGTGTATGTTTGTCAACCTCCAGGTTTTGAGGATCCATTTTATCCAGATCATGTCTACAGGCTAAACAAAGCCTTGTATGGCTTGAAACAAGCACCAAGGGCCTGGTATGAAACTCTTTCCAACTTCCTACTCTCAAATGGTTTCAAAAGAGGTACCATTGATAAAACACTGTTTTTAAAATGGAGAGGGAAGGATTTAATGATTGTCCAGATTTATGTGGATGACATTATTTTTGGAAGCACATGTAACTCAATGTGTGAAGAGTTTAGAGAACTCATGACAGCTGAGTTTGAAATGAGTGCTATGGGTGAGCTGCAATGCTTTCTTGGTCTCCAAGTACAGCAATTGCAAAATGGAACTTTCATTCATCAAAGCAAATATGCTAAAGAACTTTTAACCAAATTTGATATGAATGATTGTAAACCATGCAGCACACCCATGGCAACAAATAAGCTGGTCATGTCTGAAGAAAAGGATGAGCTGATTGACCAAACACTTTATAGAAGCATGATTGGGTCTTTATTGTACCTAACTGCATCTAGACCAGACATCATGTTTGCAACATGTGTCTGTGCAAGAAGTCAATCAGCTCCCAGAAAATCAAATCTCATTGCTGTAAAAAGGATCTTCAGATACATAAAAGGTGCTCCCACTCTTGGTATCTGGTATCCAGCTAATGGGAACATCAAGCTTTCAGGTTTCTCAGACAGTGACTTTGCTGGATGTCACACCACAAGGAAGTCCACATCAGGAGGGTGCCAGTTTCTAGGTGATTGCTTAGTCTCATGGCAAAGCAAAAAGCAAGCAGCTGTTTCAACATCCACTGCTGAAGCTGAATACATTGCTGCTGCAAGCTGTACAGCCCAACTCCTGTGGCTTCAAAATCAGTTACTGGATTTTGGTATCACTGCCTTGAAGACACCACTCATGTTGGACAGTCAGGCAGCAGAAAATATCATCAAAAATCCAGTTTCCCATTCAACCACCAAACACATCGACATCAGACATCACTTTGTGAGGGATTGCTATGAAAAAGGTTTGATTTCTCTGCATCATGTCCCAACTAAAGACCAGCTGGCTGATGTGCTCACAAAAGCACTTGATACAGCCACTTTTGAAAGCTTGGTCTCTAGAATTGGAATGCTGAACATGGAATAACAAGCAACACCTTGTTTTTTTATGAATAAAAGCAACAAAATGTTTTCAGAAAATCAAAACTCCATCCTTAAAAATAGTTAAAATGAAAATTTTTCATTAAAATCCTTAAAAGTCTGCCATTAACCACTGATTGTTCAAAAGTCTGCTTCCTTCAAAAGTCTGTCCACTGCTGAAAGTCAACCCCTGCTCTCTCATTACTTTGATAAACTCTGTTGTTCAACAGCAGTGTCTTATCCACTGATATGCTATCCACTGATAGTGAAAATCATCCACTGCTTTCATACCACTGCCTTCATCTGTCCCTATCACACAAGTACTGTCCTTCACTTTCAACAGGGGTTGTCACGTGGGCAGTACATATTGGTCAGACCTTTTGTAATGGCTGCCACCTCAGCATTCACTTTCTTCCCTATAAAATCCCCCACTCACCACCAAAACAGGGTTTTACTGTCGAATTGAATTCTTAAAAAATCTCTTCTCAAAGCAGTTTTTCTTCTCATCTTTCACAACTTTCTTCGATCATTCATCTTCAAAATGACAAAATCGAAGTCATCCTCAAAACCCTCATCCAAATCATCATCGAAAACAGCCTCTCAAAAGGCAATCTCCACTGAAATTCCACATAAACCATCTCACAATCTCCTGGGTCTTCTCACAAAACTAGGAACCACCAAAGTTTTCGATTCCATCATTGATCTCATGGCAAAATCAAAGTACAAAACTTTGTTCACTGCCGATGCACCAATCTATTTGGCGACCCAAAGGGAGTTCTGGAAAAATGCAACCCTTGAAAAACAAGGAGACACTGCAACCACCGTAAACTCTTCGATAAAGGGTAAAGTTGTCCAAATCATGCCACAATCCATTTCAGAGGTCTTTCAACTCGGTGATCAGGAAGGTAAAATTTCTTTCACTAAAAACGAGTTACAAACTGACTTCATTGAGAGAGGGTATGAAGCCACAATGATGAAGAAAATTACCTTAGAAAAAGGTTATTTTCCGTCTGCAACCAGATTTCTATTTCATACCCTCCTACTATGTGTTTCAAACAAAACCACTTCTTTCAATGAAATCCCTTTAAAGATTCAAAATCTGGGATATGCAATTCTTCAAGGAGAAAATTTTAACTATTCTCGGGAAATTTTTAAAGATTTGGTTAATAATGTTGAAACAAAATCATTCTTACTGTTTCCAAGGTTTTTAACTTACTATTTTTCAAAGAAATTCAGTAAGGATGATTTAGCTGTAATAAACCAAGGTGATTCTACTCAAATAAACAGTTTAACAACTGAAACTTTTTCAAGAATGTTAGCACCTTGCAAAACACAAGCAGAGGTGCCTGAGCAGATTTTAGCAGTTACAACTGCTCCTCAGGTATCTGCTGCTGAGCCCACTGCTCAAGGTGATCAAAGCAGCAGCACAACTGTTTTGAAACCCACACCTAAAATCACCAAAAAGCCAACAAAAAGAAAAACACAAAAACCCCCCCAAAACCATCAAAAAGGCATCTCTGGAGGATGAGATACCAGAGCACCTGCCAGTGACAACACAAAAGTCACGAGAAACCACTGCTGCTACTTCCTCACAGCAGTTGGTACAAATATCTCAACCCATAACCGAAACTCCTCCTGTTTCTTCAAAAAAAGAAGAGGTTGTACAAATAGGGTCTCCACATCATGATGCTCTGGAAACACTCGTTTCTATCATCCACAGTCCAATGCCCGGGACACATCCTATTTCTAGACCAATCATCACATCCACAATTCCCTCACCAATAAAACCACTGTTGGATGCAATTGATTTGAACCAGGCATTAACCAGTCCTTCTCAATCACCTACTCATGAGAATATACCTCAACAACTGACTGGGTCTGATGTATCAATCTTTGCTAACCCACCAACACAACCTGAGGAGGTTACACCCCATGAGTTACAAGTAACTCTTGGTGGTAATCCAAGTGAAGCAGCCACTACAACTGTTGTACCTACAGGTTTACAGTTGGACAGTGGTTACATTAATAAGACTTCCTTGGAGGCAATTCCTTTTATAGCACCTCTGCCAACCACCAGTGGATTTATTTATCCTACTGGCAACATCAAAAGGTTGTCAAGTGTTGAAGGAAGAAGACCCCAGTACCAAGAAAAAGGGGCATCAGTGGTTAATGTTTGGAGTATACTCCCTACATCTACCACTGATAAAACCACTACTAGTGGGAAATCAGATGATCCTATTAACTTGGGTGATGGTTTAAAGTACCAGAAATTGACGGATCGTATTGCAAAGCTTGATAACTCTGTTGCAGAACTCAAAGATATGCTACAACAGGTGTTACAAGTTCAGAAGGTACAATCAACTGCTGTTCCACCTCAAGCACCTGCTCCACAAAGGGCACCTGCTACAAATGAGCTCTGGAATCTATTTCAATCTTTTCTCCAACAACAAGCACAATTAGCAAATCAGCAACATGAAAAACATGTACAACAGCTGAGAAATGCAATGGAGTCAAGGTTCAAGAACACTCAGGCTGATTTAAAGGCTCTCAAAACTCAGATCTTGCACACCACTGGCAATGCTCCTCCAAAAGTCCGCTACATTTATCAAATCCCCGAAGATAATGCCAAAAAGGGGGAGAAAATTAAGGAGTGGAAAAAGAAGGGTATAGAGGATGGTCTCTATCTTGAACCAGAAAATTCAAACATGACCAAAAAGATCCCTTTGCCAGATGACAGCAAGAAAATTGATGTGACAACAAATGCACTAGCAGAAGCAGTTGCAAGTGTAAAAAGGGATAGAGAGGCCAAAAGGAAAGCCAGGGTGGACAGAATGGATCATCCAGATCAGGGTACTTCTGGGTCAAAGGATCATGAAAATCCTGTTGAGGAAAAGAAGAAGCCTACTAGAAAAGTGAGGCAACCCAAATCCATTCCAACCAGACATTCAAAGTCTGCTAAAAAACCACCATACAAAACAGCTGATGCAACAGGAGTTACAAAAACTACTGCTTGCCAAACAGTTGTTCCATCAACACACACCACTTCAACACACACAACATCCACTGCTTTACCATCATCACCACCAAAAACAACAGCTGTTAGTCAATCACAATCCACTGCCACTACATCTACCACCACTGTTCCATCCAAAACATCATCAGTCCCTCCTACAAAAAGGAGAAGACTAATTCTCAAAGATGATGACAATTCACCACCACAAACATCTTCAAAATCTTTAGCACTTGTCACAATTCCAAAACCTGTTCCTCTCTCTTCAGTTAAAATGTACAAGCCCTTACCTCCTGCAGGTGTTTAATTTCCTCTTGAATTAGCAGCTGTTAGAGAAGAAATAAAATCTTTTTACTTTGAGGATGATCCTGCCAAATGGAGTTTGCCATCAATAAAAGGATATCCCTGGCCTAAAAATGTTGATGAATATTTGGAAATCAAGGCCAAGCAAGCAGAGGATATCTCAAAGAAAAACACACAAGGGAAATCTGATAAAGAAATTGCACAGAGAAGTCAATATTTGCTCACACAAGTCAGATCCCTAGAGCAATTTGCAAAAAATGTTAGTCAACAAATTTCTGAAAGAGCAGCTGAAACTCTGAAGAAAGACTACATTGAAAGCATCATGGCTCACAAGAAGTACAAAGGAGAGAGTTACATGTACAAAGAGTGGACTATTCCGGAACTTGAAAACGAAGCAGCACGAATTCAAGACATGATAAAAAGGAAAGTCACTCACACTCCTCCTAACTGGGCAAAGTTTAGAAAGAATGTACCTGACAAACAGGAAGAGCTGAGGAGAATGAAAGAGGAACTAGTAGTAGCTGATTATGGAAACAAAAGACAAGTTGCTAGATGGAAAGAAGATGTGGTCAGGGCTACTTACAAAAATTTGGAACAATTAAGAAAGAAAGATCCCACAGTTCCTCAAAAGCCTGACTATCCTGAAGCAGCGGTTTCAAAAAGACCATCAAAGCTGCAAATCAGGAGATCCACAGCTCCAGTTGGTGCTGCCATCTACAAAAGAAGGCCATAGAAATAGCTGATTGCTGAAACCATCAAAGAGTTAATGGAAGGTGAAGACCTTGGAAAAGAGGGTATAAAGAAAATGATCATGGAAACTCTTGGTTTGGATCAAACTGCAAGTACTGCTCAGCCAGTCATGAATAGGCCAGCCTCTCCAAATACTTCTGCAAATAAACATCTCCCAAGAAACCCACCAGGCTCAAAAATACAAAAGTGGGAAACTGACAAACAGACCTGCGTATTGACTTTGCTCAGGTCTGGTGGAGAAGTGGAGAAAATATCAAGGGAACAAGCTCTTGGCCTGAGTCTTGAAGATTTGCAGGATCTCCTTGATCTTCCACTTAGCAGGGATGATGAAGATACAGATGCCCTAGACTTTGAATTACAATTTAAAGGTCAGATAAGGTAGCTGTTGATGAGGCAATAAAGAATTCCACAAATAATGAAGAGTTTTGGCATTATCTGTTCCAGGGGGAGATTGTTGGGATTGAACCCTATCAGAGGAACAGATAATTAAAGCCAAAACTGGATCAGAGCAGTGGATCCAGAATAAGCAGACGATTACAGTTAGTTCATGCAAATCTCTCCCCTTGAAAGTGGTTTTATATCTGCTGACCTCCTATCTGCTGATCTTACTAAGTGCTGTCCTACAACTGCTGCTTTGCATCTACTGACAAATGTCAAAGACTGATGGAAGACCAAAGCTCTGCTAACTCAATCTACTGCCTTGAGTCAAGTACTGCTGATCCGGACAGGCACTGCTGGGTTCACAGCAGTGGAAGGATGCAGCAGCTGTTTAAGTGTCTTTTATGTAAAGAAATGTAATAGCAGTAGTTAGTATATCAGAGTTTGTATAGATCAGAGGTTAGAGTTTGTTAGGAGGTTAGATGTCACTTTCATAGTGACGTCAGCTAAGATGCTCAGTGTTTTGCAAGTGCCTATAAATAGTTCAGTACTTTGTACTGTTCTATTAGCTCTTGCAATACCGTCTTCTTTGCACGAACAAACTACTGAGCTCTGGCTGAGGGGGAGTTTGCATTCATTTATCAATCTTTGTAATCGTTGTTGAAACAAATTCAATCTTTCGATTCATTGTGTAAAGATGTTTGATTAAAGTATTACTCTCGTTTGATTGTATGCAAAGTTTGTTTTCATCTTAATTCCGCTGCACAACTCTCTCATTTCCATCTTAATTTCAAACGAAAATACAATCCAAAAGAAACTCAGATCCAACACCGTCCATCACCCATAAGATACATTTCAAACGTAAAGTTTGTAAATATTTGAAGCGGGTGTTAGGGTACGCATGTTAACTAACTATTGCAACTTTATAGTGTTGACCAAACTTAATTTTGACTACTGTTAAAAGATTCAGATTAGGAGAAATTTTATTATGGAGATAAATGTGAAATTACCTAACTATATCCAGGTTTAATCAGCTGATTATCACGATAAAGAAAGTAGGAGGCTGTACAGAAAATGATCAAGGTATTCAAATCTTGGCTTTAAAAAAAGCGCCAAGCGCACTGATGCGATAGAGTCCAAAGCTGAAAGGCACAAAGCGCACAACATCACCTATGCGAGGCACAATGCATTTATACAAATTTCTTATATTTCCCATAGGCTTCTAACATCATGGACCCCAAAACTTCTCTATATATGATTTAATATACATAATTAACCTACATGTACAACCTAAAAAGCTAAAGCTATATATACAACATCCTGATGCACAAAATCTTCCCATCCCTCATGCTTGCGCCACAAGCGCACCTCCTGTACACTCACTGCCTCATGCAATCAGAAGCGCTTATGCGCCTCGCGCCTAGACACACTTTTTTAAAAAAGTGTGCCTGCGCCTCAAGTGCGACTTCTGTACAGTCGTCGCCTCAAGCAGTCAAAAGCGCTGAAGCTTGCACCTGGGTGTGCATCGTGTTTAGACACACTTTTTAAACCCAAGATTTAAACATTAATCAACTCTAGGCTCCGGCGGTTCATACAGAGAAGAACGTTAGTTTACCTTGCTCATTGTATTCCCTGTCCATCATAAGTGCCTGCACCTCATAAAACAGTACATGCATTTTGACTTTTTGTTCGACTTCTGCATACTCCAGTCTCCTTATCCATATCTTTTTTTCAAAACACTGCAAAAAATGGTTTCCAAAACGACAAAATCAAGAATCAAGCAATGCATCTAATTTGGATACACATCAAGCAACTTTTTTGTATATAAAACAAATATATACCTGATAGCAGAAGTATGAGATCAAACGTCAGTTTGAAGAGGAGTGTAAACGTCTTCAATGTCGGGAACTATGAACATTAATGCCTACAGAAATAATCGCACAAGCTATGAGCACAATCGATTTCACACAAAACCACTCAATAACCCCTTACGAAACACTATTTTTTTTATTTAGCCCATTCAACAGGTTGAGATGGGTTGACTCTTAAACATTTACTTTGTCCATTTTTATGCAATAATGAATGCATTAGATATGTTTAAAGAAATTATAATAATAATCTTTTCCTAGCAGGAGTCGGGAGGAGAATTATGCATTATCAAATATGCTTCTGGCACCCTTTTAGTTATTTTTTTTTATTTAGACCGTTCAACACGTTTGTGATACAAACAAAACCCTTTTAGCAATAATGAATGCATTAGATATGGAGAGTTGATGAAGCTTACAGTGGCAGCTCGCGTGTTAAACCATTGAGAAATAATTGATTAGTACCATGTATAAAGTTAATCATTTTCAAAGCCCAATGTTCTTCGGCCGATCTTATGACAACTTCCACTTTCATTATAACCTGCATTACAAAACCAAGTATATATTTAATTTAATTTAATTCTCACAACAAAATACTAAGTAGCTTCCTTTCAATAGAATTTCATACCTCTCTCTCACACACAAAAATCTTTACGATTTATAAAAAAGCCATGTTGGACACATGACTGTTACTTCCAAATCCAGGAATCAAGTCGTCCAAACCTCTTGAACTCTTATCACTCCAATTCCCACTCGGTTCCGCCTTCTCCGTTCGCCCTAAATTCCCTAACAAATCATCAAACTGATCACTCTGTTAACCCTGTACATTGACATGTTTGTGTGATTTGTCTATAGATGCTATAAAGTATAGACAAATAAACATGAACAAAAGGAAAAATCATATTCCAAATGCGTGTTTAAGCAAAACAAACCTGTTGAGATGGAGATTTTATACTCTTCGATTTATCAATATTGCTGAGGACAATATTAATGATTCTGCACATCATGCTCAAGATAGACAAATTCTTTTATATTTAAACATCCAATATTGACGTCACTTGAAATGCTTTGAACTTCATCTTTGACATTTTCAACATCTCTCAACCAACCCTCTACACGAGCAGGTATCTCTTTATTATTTCTCTTATTTCTTTCCTTGTGCTCATTGACATCTTAGCTTTTACCTTTCAAAACCTCCATTTTGCTTATCATGTCCGCAACACATTTTGTTGAGGAAGTGACATGTTCTAGGTGTTTCGTGATATGACCAGTCAAAAGGACCAATAATTTGAGATGCAATCTGCTCCATTGTCCTGAGACCAACAAATCAAGCAAATATATCAACAAAAACAAACATGTTTTGCTTCTTTTTGCATCCATATCTTTAATTCACTAAAAACAAATATAAAACAACATGAATAGTAAAAAATAAATCTTACCTTGTTGATGAGATTAGAGATCAAAGAACATGTTGGCGGCGACTGAGAACTCATGTGTTTCTTCAAGAGCTGCTTGCATAAATTCAACAATCAATTGAACAAACAAACGCAGTCGCTTCATGCTTCATTTAACGTACAAATTAACCAATTAATTGAATAAACACATCGACTAATTAACAGTTTACCTCCAATCAATCGCTTCATTTTACACACAAATTTAACAAACAATTCAGAAAACAAACACACTGACTCCGTTCAATCACTTCATTTTACTCATAATTTGAAAATTAACTGAACAAACAAACACAGATCTGTTCAATCGCTTCATTTTACACACAGACTAAAAAATAACACACATCGAGTAACTAACTGTTTACCTTCGTCTTCAATTGTTGCTGGTTTTTTCGAGTCACCTAATTTCTAAAGACAAAAGAATCATGAGAGAGATTACACACAAACTAAACAATAACACACATTGATTTTAGCAGGTTTTTGTTCGAATTTCGTACCGATTTATGTTCAATTTGATGTTTTAATAATTTTGTGAAATTTTGTTACCAGAGCTTCGTTGTTTGTTTTGAAGTCAAACGTAAAGTAACAAAGGACTCACAATCGCCATCAACGGAGTCTTCTAGCATTCCAGTGAAGCATTTCATCAAACACCTTATAGGCTTGATTAAAGATAGCAAAAAAGTTAAATACAGAAGAAGAGACACATGAGGAAGAAGTTACCTGGATAGTGAGGGAGAATTAGGGTTGTTGTGAAGAGATTGACCTTAACACCAGGATCATGTTGTTGTGAAGAGACTGACCTTAACACCTGCTCAGGATCCATAGTAGGTTTCGGCCCAAAAGTTCTTTGTCCAAAATGCTCAACATCGTTGCTTTCGGCTTCTTAATCCACAGTTTTTACTGATGGCTTTATGGCACTCTGCTCAACATCGTTGCTTTCGGCTTCTTTTAATCTTTGCGTTGAATACTATACTGGAGAGAGAGAAAGTGAGTTTTAGAGAGAGAGAGAGTTGAGAGAGAAATTGATTATAGAGAGTAATTGATTGAAGAAGATGATATGTTATATACCTAGAGCTATAATTTTGAATTTTGAATTTGAAGCCATAATATTGAATCGTCAGAGGTTTTTGAAGTTTGAATTTTGAATCATCAGTGGCTTGGATGGACAGTGGTTTTTTATTACAGAGGTTTTGAATGGGCAGTGGTTTGAATGTGGGCCAGCTTTGAAATTTAAAGTCTTTATATATTAGCCTTTATGATGTATTAATGGAAAAGTCTTGTTGGACATGCTCTCTAGCTGACACATCAGCTTTTCTTATGTCACTTGGATTTCTCCTTTTATAGAAAGTATAGATATTTTGATAATATTTTTATTTATACAAACTTTTTTTTTGAAAAGTAAATATTATTCACACTAGAAACACCCCTTAACACAAGGAGCAGCAGCCAACAAATAGCAGCAAAACAACTACAAGACAACAAAATTACACCACCTTTCCCAAGATATCAACCTATCTTTGGGTCTGTTTTTGTACCAAAAGAAACTAACCACTTTAATCTCTTGAATGATCTTATCTATTGCCAGCGGGGTGTTCGAGAACCGCTTGTCGTTCCGCGCCTTCCAAATACACCACATACCCACCATCATGATCCCCTTGACAACCTCCCTAACCCGAGCATTAATTCTGGGCGTAAAGTACATCTGCAGCAAGTCATTGACCGAAAAAGCAAAGATCGGATCAATCCTACACCACCGACTGGCCTACTACCAAACCACCCCAGCAGCGAGACAGGAACAGAATAGGTGCTCTGATGATTCCGGCTCCGCATCGCATAAGACACAAACATCGTCACTGAAGTAACAATTCCTGCTGATAAAGCATCGGTATCGGAATACGGCCCATGGCTACCCTCCAAGCCAAAATATTGCACCTTTTTGGCACCCACTTACACCAACTGTGAACGAACCGGTTACTGCAGTCAATATCGCTAATCAGAAATCTTTTAACAGCTTTAACCGAAAACTCAGTATCAACGCCACCCCTTCATTCCTACCTATCCTTTTTTTCCCGAGAAAACGACTTTATCAAGGATTTCAATACACTTATTCCACTCTTCCACCTCAGCCTGAGAAAATGGCATGCTGCTCCAATTACATAAACCCATAAAGCTGTCATTATCCTGATTAAAACGATCCACACTTTGCATTTTTTTTATTTTTTTTTTCCAGTCTGATTAAAACGATCCACCACTTACAGTCGATCCGTTTAAGCCAACCTAGAGAATTAGGATAACTAGAAGGCACGCAAACAAGCACTCATCTAGCTCCAAGATAACCAAGACGCGGTCAGTAGCACGACAACGTTTTCTTATGCGATGAGTTTACCTTGAATAAAACATTTTCAGTTTTTCTTTGAACTAATTGAATCTAAGGAAGATTGTTATGAATTTTCGAACACAATTGTAATGATGTTGTCACACCCCGACTGCGTTAAAACAACGAAACCGCGGCGGAAACGTCGGGGAGTGTTGCAACAGAATTATTGTTTCACAACCATGGATACAGAGTTTCGTTTTATTGATAATATTAAACATTAACATTGTCTTAACACAAAACAAACAAGTTACATATCGTCTATCATTGTTATTATGTCACTAAGGCCTCGTCCAGATCCTATGTGACTCATGCATCCTAGCTATCAACATCAAGCAACATCACCTGAAACATATGTAAAAACAAAGTCAGCAAAGAAATGTTGGCTAGCACATAGGTTTTATGAGAGTATCAGATTCATGGCTCGTTTACATGTTGCAATAACTTATTTAAAAACATTGTTTTGAAAAGTGTATAGTATTGCAACATAATTAACCAACTCAAATCAAGTGGGTTACAATCTATAAATTCTCGTAGCCATGATTCTTAACCCCAAAACATTTGTTTTAGTAAACCAAATTGTAAAACATCTCGTAAAAACTCGTTAATAAAACTCGTATGGTTTATATCCTTTCGAAAACATCGTTATGTGACATTGTTTCAAAAATCGTTTACCCAAGTGAACTAAATAACGCCACGGTATGTAACATGATGAAAACACTTATATATAAGAAGTACCATCGACGTATCTACCATGTTTTCACCATATTACACCCGTCCCGTTATTTAAACACTTAACCAAAAACCAATCGTTTGTTCAATTCGTTTAACTCGTTTAAATCATCCTAAAATCGTTTAACTCGTTTAAGTCGTTTAAATCATCCTCGTTTTAATTGTGAAACTACTTTTGGTCGTCTCGCTAATAACATCCAAACCTTCGTGACTCGACTATCTCGCTTCTCGTATTAACAAACCACCAAAGGGTAAGTTAACTATCACAGATTCAGTCGTTACCCACATAACCCACACATAACCATGGGTGCAGCCTGATAACAGGATTTGTCAGATCCTATGGTACCATAACCTAATACTGGTTAGTTCGGCCAAAGTTAATGAATGTTATTTGTTATGTAATTACTTCCAACAAGTTTGTTCACATTATCGAAATCGTTATTAGTTTTATATAAACCAAATTAATCATTTCGAAAACCATCGTTAAAAACATCGAAAACATTTAACACATATGAATCACCCCAAAACAATTGAAAATAGTAAAATAGAGGAACTATGTACTCACATTGAAGTGCAAAGTATCCTCAATCCAAAGAATTCAACAAACTCAAGCAAAACACGGAAATCAAATAACACCTAATAATCGAATTACTAGGTTAATAAATCGTCACCTAAATCGGAAGATCGGATAGAATGAAGTCTTGTAACCCAAATGAGTATTGGGACTCATGTGATATGGTTTATCAAAGCCTACATCCTAAATCGGAACCTAACCTAAGTGCTTTCGACCCATTACGACCCATTAAGGTAGCTTACGCTACTTTAACGTGTCGTTTGCGCAAATGCGTTCGAGACGTCTAACTAGTCTTATGACAAGTATTATATGCCTAAACCTGTTTAAATATGTTGCATAATCAGTTATGTGACAAAAGTTTATGTTACATATGCTTAAAATTCAATTATGCATGAAAAGGGCATTTTGGTCATTTACCTAAGGCATATAAACTACCTATCATACAACTAATTAAACCTAAGTGACCATAAGGTATAACCTTGGAAGGTTATTCCCTATGCAACTATGGTCACTAAACATGCTTGGTCGGATCCTAATGATCGACCAAACGGGTCGAGTTCGAAAGTCTAAGCAGTGGGGTAGACCGCTTGACTTACGACTCTACACAAGCACTAAACTAAAAGTGACGAGCTAAACATGTTGAAACATGTTTAACTAAGTTAGAAAACAGGTTTTGATATCAAAACAAACGGTTTTGATACCTAAGAATAGTTTGGTTACAAAATACGCTTAAATACGCATTTTGGCCGAAACTATGACTCGTCACTACACCTAATCAACGTGGTAATCAGTAGGTATAGCCACTAGGGACTATAACATCGTGATTACGCTCACGTTGCGAAGTTCAAACGAACTTCATGTTGACCATAACCTGGTCAAAGCAGAAAGTCAAACACTGTTTGACTTTCGTGCTTGAAAACGTAATAAAAGCACGAAAGAATACTTACAAATGGTCCAAGCAAGGAAATCTTGATCCAAGTTGCTCAGGTATGAAGTACAAGACCCCAACTTAGAGCAATTGAATCAGATTTGTGAGTTGCAAGGAATGAGAGCTTGGGTTTATATAGGAAACCCACAACCATTAGGATCGTTTCTCGCATTTTGTGCTTCGATCTTGGCCCTCCACTTGGGCACATGGTTTTGCTAAACAATGGGACACTTAAAAACCATCAAATTTAGCCCAAGGTATCCCAAATCAACTGCCAAAACCATCAAAAACAAGCTGGAATGGCCAGATACAATGTTTCTGATCTGCAAGCTATCGCACCCCGCGTAAGATTCACCTTCATCTTACGCGGCCCGCCTAGCTAAGTTTGGCAGATTGTCCAAAATGGTCCCTGCACTTGAGAAACTTGCATTTTGATGCCTTTTTGACACGTTTAAGCCCCGTTAACCCCATTTCAAGGCTCTAAAATGATGTTAGAGTATAGGGAACTGAAAACATGCTCAAAAACATCTCAGATGTCGGTTCGTTTGGTCGTACGGTTGCGTTATTTGGTTAATTACGACGGAAGTCGTAACGAACGCAAAAACGATCCAAATTAAGCGACGAATAGAATTTTATCATGCCAATCACTAAAATGAAATATTTTAATGACTACATAAATTTTTGGATGTCCGGAAATATTCAGAACGTAAGATATGTGCGAAAATGCAAACTTATGCACTTTTTGACGCTTTTAGTCCCTATTGATCAAGAAAGTTTATTTTTGCGCACCAAACACCTCAAAGCCTATTTCTAAGCTATGTAAAGGATATTTAGGGAAATTTTAACTTATGATCAAGTTCCAGAATGTTAGTTACTATACAAATCAGTATAGTTTCGCAGTTTGACACAAATAGTCCCTGCGATCGAACAAACTTGATTTTGACACACCAAACTATCCAAAACTTATTTCTAAGTTATGTGAAGGTTATTTAAGGCATGTTAAGCCTATTTCACTATTCCAGAGTGTTTGTCACGTTAAACTGACTGCGTTTACTTACCGGTTTGCGTATAACCTTCCAGAAAGCGATTTAAAGCTTGAAATCGGACTCGAATCAAATCGTAAAATCATCAAACATAAATACACACATAATAACACCAAATCACATTGTTTTATTGATAATTGACATTGTTTTACACTATACATCGATTACAGAACACAGTTATCACAGTCTCCCCTACTTTAGGAAATTTCGTCCCGAAATTTTAACTAGAGGAAGCTTGTGAAAACAAATGCGGATATTTCATCTTCATCTGGTCCTCACGTTCCCAAGTAAACTCTGGGCCATGTTTGGACTCCAAACGAACCTTGACCAATCCAATCCGTTTGTTCTTCAACTGTTTGACTGCACGGTCCAGATCTCCACAGGTTTCTCGACAAAGTGCATCGTTTTATCGATTCGAATCTAGTCGAGTGGAATGTGAAGATCAACATCAGCTAAACACTTTCTCAAATTGGACACGTGAAAAATTGGATGAATATTTCCAAGCTCTGGAGGTAGCTCTAGTCGATAGGCAACCTTTCCAATTCTTTCAACAATCTCAAATGGTCCAACATATCGAGGTGCAAGTTTTCCTTTCTTTCCAAATCTCACCACTCCCTTCCAAGGTGATACCTTGAGTAGGACACGGTCTCCGACTTGAAATTCTAAGGGCTTGCGTCGCATATCCACATAACTCTTTTGACGGCTTCTAGCTGTCACAAGGTTATCGCGAATTTTCTTGATTTTGTCTGTCGTTTCCAGAATGAGCTCAGGTCCAGTCAGCTGAGCTTCACCGATCTCATTCCAACAGACGGGTGAACGACATTTTCGACCGTATAAAGCTTCGAATGGTGCCATATTAATGCTAGCATGATAACTGTTGTTGTAAGAGAACTCGATCAATGGAAGATGAGAATCCCAATTACCACCAAAGTCTATTATGCATGCTCTAAGCATATCCTCCAAAGTTTGAATCATCCTCTCAGATTATCCATCTGTTTGGGGATGATAAGCAGTGCTTAGATTTAGTTGGGTTCCCAAAGCAGATTGCATGGTCTTCCAAAAATGAGATGAAAATCAAGCATCACGAGCAGATATGATATCCAAAGGAACACCATGTCGAGATACAATCTTATCAACATAAATCTTTGCAAGTTTATCAGCAGATAGATCCTCGCAAATTGGAATAAAATGAGCTGACTTCGTTAATCGATCAATAACAACCCATATAGCATCATGACCTCTAGATGTACGCGGTAACTTAGTGATGAGATCCATAGCAATGTTCTCCCACTTCCAAACCAGTATTTCTGGTTGTACAAGCAAACCAGAAGGTCGTTGATATTCAGCCTTGACTTTGAGACAAGTTAGGCATTTCAATACATACAAGGCAATATCCTTCTTCATACCAGGCCACCAATACTGAGTACGAAGATCCTTGTACATTTTATCAGCACCAGGATGGATAGAATATCGAGACTTGTGAGATTCGTCCATCACTAGGGTGCAAAGATTGTCTTGCTTCGGAATCCACAAACGTTCCTTGAAATAGAGTAACCCATTGTCCTTCGTTTCGAGTTCAAGCTCGAGTTGAAGCGGTAGCTCATATTTCAGTAAGCCTTTGATCACACAAGATCGTTGAGCTTGAAGGACACGAGATTGAATATTAGATAGAGTTCGAACAGAATGAAGCTTGACTCGTTCCTTTCGACTAAGCGCATCGGCTACGACATTTGCCTTACCAGGATGGTAGCGAATTTCGCAATCATAGTCGTTCAAGAGTTCAACCCAACGTCGTTGCCTCATGTTCAGCTCCTTCTGATTGAGAATATGCTGGAGACTTTTGTGGTCTGTGAAAACCACACACTTCGTGCCATAAAGATAGTGTCTCCAGATTTTAAGAGCGAACACCACAGCACCTAACTCAAGATCATGAGTGGTGTAGTTCTTCTTGTGAACTTTCAATTGTCTAGACGCGTATGCTATAACTTTACCTCGTTGCATGAGAACACAACCAAGGCCTAAGTTGGACGCATCACAGTAGACAACGAAATCATCGTTTCCATCGGGAAAGGATAGAACAGGAGCATCACATAGCTTCTGTTTCAGCGTTTGGAACGCTTCTTCTTGATTGGGTCCCCACTCAAAAGGCTTATTCTTCTGAGTCAAAGCAGTGAGTGGAACCGCAATCTTAGAGAAATTCGAAATAAAATGACGATAATAACCAGCGAGACCAAGAAAAGAACGAATTTCTGTAGGTGTCGTTGGTGTATTCCAATCCTTAATTGCAACAATCTTGGATGGATCCACATGAATACCCTGCTCGTTGACTATATGACCCAAAAACTGAACTTCTTTAAGCCAAAATTCACATTTGGAGAATTTAGCAAAAAAGTTGTTCCTTCCTTAGGAGTTCCAAAGTCAGACGAAGATGTTGCTCGTGATCGGCTCGAGTCTTCGAATAAATAAGAATATCGTCGATAAACACAATGATGAACTTATCTAAATAAGGTTTACAGACCCTATTCATTAAGTCCATGAAGATAGCTGGGGCATTCGTCATGCCAAAATGCATGATAGTGAACTCATAGTGCCCATATCTCGTGCGGAAAGTAGTTTTGGGAATATCTTCTTCGAATACAAGAAGCTGATGATACCCAGAACACAGGTCGATCTTAGAAAAACATGAAGCACCTTGCAGCTGGTCGAAGAGATCATCAATTCGAGGTAGGGGATATCGATTCTTGATGGTAAGCTTGTTCAACTCACGATAATCGATACACATTCGAAAAGATCCATCTTTCTTTTTCACAAAGAGGACAGGAGCTCCCCAAGGTGAATAACTCGGACGGATGAATCCTTTGTCAGATAACTCTTGAAGCTGTTTCGATAACTCTTGCAACTCCGAAGGTGCAAGATGATAAGATGCTTTTGTAATTGGGTTAGCATTGGGTATAAGATGATATGAAACTCGACTGGACGAACTGGAGGCAAACCAGGAAGTTCATCAGGAAACACTTCTGGATAATTTTGAACAATCGGAACATCTTGAATACGCTTGCTCTTGCATTTCTCTTCGGTGACATGTGCCAGAAAAGCAACATATCCTTTTCATAAATAACTTTGGGCTTTCATACACGACATAAGCTTCAAACCACCTGATGGTTTCTCGCCACGAACCTCTAGGACATTGCCAGACGAAAGAGGAATACAAATGATCTTGTCAAAACAAACCACCTCAGCATGATGTTTGGTTAACCAATCCATCCCAACAATAATATCGAAACTCCCAAGGTTCATCGGTGTGAGGTCAATAGGAAAAAGATGGTTATCGAGGTTCAATTGGCAATCGCAAATAACATAATTGAGCTTAAGAGGTTTACTAGTAGCAACTTCGACAGATAAGGGTTTCCTCAGTTTAGTTCTAGGTATCGCAAGCAAAGGCTCAAAAGATAACAAAACAAAGCTCCTATCGGCACCAGAATCGAAAAGAACAGATGCAGGTTGATTGTTAACAGGGAACGTACCATTGATAACCTTGTTGTCAGCCCTCATCTTGTTTGCATTCAGATTGTACGCTCGCCCACGAGCGGGATTCACATTCGCATTTGCATTCGGATTCAGATTTGCCAGTCTTGGACAGTTGTTACGGAAGTGGCCAAACTCTCCACAATTAAAACATGATCCAGGTGGGAATCTAGCAGCATTCCCTTGAACTTGTGCTGGAACCTGAGCAGCTTGATTTTGGCCTAAACGACAGAGGTTGGCCAAATGCCCAAGTTTACCACACGTAGTGCATTGCTTGCAAGCTTGTTGTGCAACATAATTATCGTTGCAGCTAGCACAGTGAGGTGCGGTACCAGCATACACTTTCTTCGCAGGCGGTTGAGCCGGTTGGTTCTGAGGATTCTGTGCTGTAACTGCAAAATTCTGGGAACCCTTTCGCTTTCTCGATTTCTTAGAAGATTCTCCCTTCTTCTTACCCTTACCTTTATATTTTGTGGCATCTGCTGATTTATTATCACCCTTACGGGTCAATTTCCCTTTTCTGACCTGAGACTCGTTCAGAGTAGCAGACAACTCGATCGTTTGACGAACAGTAGTAGGATTATAGCCAGTCACAATGTCTTGCACAGAATCGGGTAGACCATCGATATAACTCTCAATTGCCTTCTCCAATGGGGTAACCATAGTGGGACACAACAAACTCAGCTCTTCATAACGATCCGTATACGCATGGTGTTCTCCCCCATCTTGTTTCAGATCATCGAATTCTCATTCCAACGCTCGAATCTCGTGACGGGGACGAAACTATTTCATCATGAGAGCTCGAAGCTCTTCCCATGTTTGTGCCAATGCCACTTCGGCACCCCTATCACGCATCACTCCGTTCCACCACGTAAGAGCACGCTTCTCGAACACACTTGATGCAAACTCAACCTTACGCTCATTCGGACACTGCACATGTCTGAATGTGCTCTCGATACTCTCGAACCATTACAGGAGCGCAGTTGCTCCTTGAGACCCAGAAAACTTCAATGGCTTAGAAGAATTAAATTCTTGAAACTACAGTAAGCATTATTGTTGTTGTTATATAATTGATGGATCTGGGTCACTATGCCCAGAAGCACTGCAGCCATTTGTTGAGCAACAAGGGCTGCGACTTCTTCATTAGTTACAGGTTGTGCATCACGTCGAGGAGGCATTGTTTAAAAAGGACAAGGAAACATGAGAAACGAGTGAGGTCAACAATTGGAAAAACAAAATAGGTATGGAAAACATCGACAAAACACAAGGAAGGCGATCATTCATTCGTTACCTCGAACAAACAAATGACACGCAGTGACTAATCAAAGTAAATGGGTCAAAATAATGTATCAGGGAAGATATGCTCGCCTATAAGTGAACACTCACCCCAAGAGTTCCCAGGTAAGAGTGACTGGTCCAATTATGTGGATTTGTACGAACACTCTAGCCTTAGATAGAAAACTCAGGGTACAGGCATTCACCCTTCCAGTTTGCACGTGTTCACACTATTTAGACCCAAACTTTGACGAGATTTTGAATACTTAGAGGGTTCAAAACCTAGTAACAAATCATCTACGAAGAGATGATTAGTTTTCAAAGCGGATTCAAAATTTGTGTTCTCATTGTGGTTATCACCTAAGGGTAGGCGATGGTTTTGTTTTAAAAATCTAAACGTAAGGAGACTCGCGTTAGGGTCCTAGAAAGTTATAGTCTAGGTCAAAGAATTACTAATAACCTAATTCCCTATAACCATTGGCTCTGATACCAACTCTTCTGTCACACCCCGACCGTGTTAAAACAACGAAACCGTGGCAGAAACCTCGGGGAGTGTTGCAACAGAATTATTGTTTCACAACCATGGATACAAAAGTTTCGTTTTATTGATAATATTAAACATTAACATTGTTGTTGGGATTGAACCCTATCAGAGGA
>JARYGA010058609.1:0-23113 GCA_030545235.1 Helianthus tuberosus | reverse complement strand
TTTTTGGTTTATTATACAGATAATTTCAAAACACTAATATCAAATTATCTTTTCACCCCCATACTGAATACCACTCAAACGAATGTTTAGTTTTATTACAAAAAAAAACCACCTAATAAACCGAACCCATATATAAGAAGCATAAAAAAACATAATCATTTATATATAAAGTTATTTCTTTAAATATAGAAAATACAATTTCCTGAAACTTTATACTTATTCTCATTCATCACTCTATTTATAACATACTAAGAACTCCCAAAAAAAAAAAGCAACAACTAACAATATCACCAAAACATGAAAAAATAATTAGAACAAAAACCAACACATAAATTGTCATTCATCATACTATATATTACTAACTACATACGAAAAACAAAAAAAACATATAAAAAACACCAAAACATAGTTCAATACTTGCAACAAAAAACAACACAGAGAAATTTACACCAACATTTTATACATAAAATAAAACGATAAATTCAAAGTTTCACAACACGAGAACGACGGTGAATTGAAACTTTTGGAACTTTAAGTTTCCGATTGTAACTTTCTAGTGAATCAGCGGTATCATCAACTTCATCTTCAGAATCAGAAAATTGGTCAAAACCAGACTGACCGATAACCTCATCTACATCAGCATCAACAGTCATATCAATAAACTCAATTTCTTCGTTAGAACTGCTGATCGAAACAACATCATCCCAATTCCAATATAGCAAGTCTCTAGATCGTTTGCGCTGCCTCTCAATCCTTCGTATCTGGGTAAGAGAAATAACTTGTTTCATTACGAGCTAGAAACTATCACATAACAAATTTTACTAAGATTTAAAAAATTACAACTTCAATATATATCACCTCCTCACTGAACTCACGAGAAAGGTGGGATTTATAAGGACTAAATGGTCCAACAGAAATTATCTCTACACTACCACTGTCGGCCTGTAATCAAACAAAATAAAAATAATAAAACAACAAAACAATAATATTAAAATATTACAAATAAACTTTATTTATTGATGATATTACTAAATTACCTGTTCTTGACGATTTAAAGGATTGATAAACGTCTGCAGCCGGTCATCACCTAAATGAACAGCATTATTACTTCTTGTAGATGCATTTTTCTTCATCACTTGCTCAATGTTTGAAGGATAAATCTATAAATTCTGCTACAAATTCACAAACCTAAATAGATTTATACTAACATGTTCCTATTATATAAGCTATTCTACAACGGTTTTTAACACACGTTCAAGAATTGTAGCAACTACTATATACACACGACACATATCAAGATAATGGAACAGTTGATATTTCCAGTTTTATAGGAGAACATAATTTCGAAGGAAATAAAAAACAGTTTAATATAACTTATATAATAAACCGACAATTGATATCCTAATCGAAATTATAAGGCTACATCCCAAATAGGTACAAATAATATGCGAGAATGGGAAGTGGGTAGTTACTTCCCATAAAGAATTGCTCTTCTCAACAACTGCTGATCTTGTAAACAACTGTTAAGTCAAAGCACTGCTGATCCTGTAAACAACTGTTAAGTCAAAGCACTGATAAAGCATAAAGAATTTATCTAAAAATTATAGATAAATTATCATTTGTTTTAAGTTGTGGACCACAAGTTAGCTTCATAGGAAAAAAAATCACACCTACTCATGTGCCTAGTTCAATTAGCTTTAGTCGGCAATCTACACAATACTTGTGTTACAACCCCAAGGCATGTTACAGGAATCATAGGAGTTAAATAGATCAGGGGTATACCTCTTGTCAACATATAATACTTCTCTTCATTTACAAATGTTTTCCCGCCAAAGGCTCATTTACCCATAACTACTACACTCCCGTGTCACATATAAAAAAAATACAACAGTTGATATAATAAGTTTGAGTAAACTTCCGATTTGCTCCCTGTGGTTTGGCCACTTTAACGATTTTGCCCGAAACCTTCAAAAATAGCCATTTCCAACCAATAGTTTGCTATGGTTTTTCCATTTTGCTCCCTACAGGAACTAAAATGGAAAAACAGACAAATTGGATGGAGTTAGAGGCGGGGAGCAAAACGAAAATTTACTCAATAAGTTTTGATTCGTTTGAATATAAAAACACAAGTATATTAACAAAAAAACACAAAAGAAAAAAAAACACAAAAGAAAAAACACAATGTTATACCATAAAATAAATAGCTTTCGTTAAAACACAATCCATTATATCTAAAACAAAATACTTTAGTTGATTTACAACTAAAGATTAACTTATTAATTGAAATACAACCATATTATAACATTGTAATTTGTATGAATGAAAATTCAAATCTTATCAGATGTTGTTCTTTGAATAAAAAAAATGTTTTTATTGTTTTTATAAATATACTGTTTTTGTTTACAGACATTACACTTTTCACAACAACATAGAGCTTATAACATTCATACATAAGCATTAAACCTAAACATTCATTTGACCAGACCACATTCAAACAACAGCTACATATAAACAATCAACCCAATATCCAAATGTTTTAAGCAACATGAATACATCACACAGGACAATACAGTTTCATTCGCTCCACACGACTTCCTCGTAAGTTTCACTATCATTATACACAAACTGCCTTCGAGCATTAAGATAATGCAACAATATTTTGGTTGCATATTTGCATCTTAATTCATCTAATTGTTCTTTCTGCCCACAATCTACTTCTTTCACAAACCCACATCGCCAACATCGTAAAGAACTCCCTTCGAATGTCTCCATATGCCTCATTAAAAATATACCACAATCAACTTTGTTGTCTACGGTTCTCCACGACATTTTTAGTCGACTTATCTGAGCTTTGTGCATCTTACGTCCACCCACAACACCGTGAATTAACATAAAATCTGCTACTAAATGCCTCTGCAATATAACGATAATAAATATAAACAAATTATCTTTTCCATATGATTGTGTTTTTTAAATGTCAAGGAATGTACCAATTTTTCTGGCCAGCCTCGGTATTTTAAGTCAAAACTATCATCATATAGACTGTTGTTATCAATCACAGCTATTTGGCACTTTTTCATATGAAAGCATACCAAGTAGAAGTGATCAGATTGCAAAACAGGTATGAATAAAAGATCAACTTCTTTCAACGATGCTACTTGTTCTTCTTTTAGAACTTTAATCATATTTCCAAAAAATTCAGCTTGCATCATCTCATAGCTTGAACCATATGTGCCACCATCCTGTTTATCAGTTATAATAACGTTACTAAAATAAATAAATAAATAAACAATTCACTTATGTTATTTACTTACCAGCATCTGATATGTACAAAACAATCGCTTAATTTTGTCATCAGCCTTAAACTTCTCCTCGTGATTTAAGATTCTGGCCCACACATTAACAACAGCAAAATGGACATACTCATCATGACTCAATGTTTCTAGCACTATCCTTGTTAGACCTGAATCTGGCTGATCTTCAATTTGAAAAACAACGTCCCTACAATGAATACGACTTAAAACATCGATTAACTTATAATCATAGCACATTATAAGAAAAGAAGTTAAAACACATACATTTCAAATCCTCTGGCAGAGAAAATCCAATCAGAATAAATTTTCTCTACAAATGTCAACTTTTCACTCAATTCCTCCACCCGGTTAATGTAAGGTGATGCTGGCACCAAAGTCTCATCCGTAGAATCAACTACATTTTCTTCATCCTTTTCATCAGATATGATGTGTGAGATATTTTGACCACATGATCGTTGACTTGATGCAGATTGATACATTGTTTCATTTGAAACACACGCAGATACCAACAGGACAACATGCACACTTTCCATGTTTTCAACTGAATTTACATTTACACCCGTATTACAATCAGTTTTCGTCTCTTGACTTTGAGTCTTCTTTTCTCCCTTACTCTGTATTTCATTATCATCTTTTGGAGATGAATCTGGATCTCTGCTCATAAAACCTGCATTTTTTGCAAATGAAATCAACGGATCCAAATGAGCTTTAGCTTCTTTAATCACCTGATTATCTGCATAGACCGTAAACCCCTCATTCAGCATTGTCTCTACATTCTTCAAAGACTCTTTTGCCTTTTCAATTTCTATAGTCAAATTTCTGACAAAAACCTGTTTCAATATGAACCATAAAAGATGATAAAAACTATATATATATATATACAGGAAGGTTAACGTACATTACGGCTTAACGTACATCACATACGATAGGTAATTACAGACGTTCATTTTAAAATCACACATTATAACTCAAAAATCCAAAATCACGCATGTTGAAACACAATAATCACGCATATTGAAAACATTAATCACGCATGTTATATAACAAATCACGCACGTTGTTGAACGTGAAGTACGTTAAGCGGTAATGTACGATATACTTTATATATATATATATATATCATATATTCAGAGTTAAATACTATATGTTTTTGTGTCTTACCGATTCTGCTTCCTCCGTTGGTTCTTCTGCCACGGGAATGTTTGATTCCCTGCCAACATCTGCATTCTCATCCCGCCTATTCAAATGTATATTTCGAGTATAACGATCATTGTCTCTACACTCATCATCATCCACTTGCCTTTCATCCTCTCCATGTATATCTTCATGAATCAAATCCTCCTCGACACCAGCACCATCATTGTCTTTGCCCTCGTCAGCATCGACTTGCCGTTCCACCTTTTCATGCATGGGTTCACCAGTTGAAGAACGTTGACGCACCTCACTTTCATTTGATTTTTGGGTCTTTAATATTGTTTTAGACTTTGAAGTACCTTTCTTTCTTCTTTTCTCAGACTTCAGACCTTTATTCTTTATGTCCTCCAGTTTGCATAATGTACGCTCTTCAATATGTTCTATAACAAACAAACCTTTACGTTTAACACGTACATCATGCAACTTGCTTGTATGATCTGCATAGATAAGCTGTAAACAAAAAAATATTTGTCACTCCGTTTTGTTTGGATAAATGCCACAAATGACAAATTAATATTTAACTTATGATCTTACCGCAAGCAAAAACAGAGGCCCATTAAAAACTTGAGCAGGGTGCCAGCCTTTCCTCGCTCTGTCTAACAAAGTTAGCATGTAATCACACCAACCCAGTTCTTTTATGTCAACATCCTTTGTTATTAATGGCAAAAATCTTTGGTTGACAGTGCCACTTTTCGTTCCTTCACCTAGATGTGTAAACATCAACACCAAAAAGTTAAGAACAAACAACATTCCACAATCATTGCGTTCTCTCTTGCATCGCCTATCCAAATAAGTTTGTGTTTCTTGTATAAGAAACCTGGTGAAGCCTGTTGGGAATTGACTTCTCCACAGTTTAACAACAGGACTTTTTATGCTTGGCCTATTGTTCTCTGTTATCATTCTTGATCCGTTCGGAATTCCCAATACATTGTGAACCAATTCTGGACTTAACTTTATTGACTGAGATCCAAGATTTAATATTCTTGTTGAATCATCATAGTTCTTAGCCAACCAAAGTCCCAAGCTGGTAGGAACATGCTGAATCTTCAGATTTAGAATAGAACCAAAACGAATATCTCTTACAACGTTCTTTTGCTTGTCATTAAACTTTAGCATCCACTCATATAGAGTGTTTGGTGAGCATCTTGGTAAAATCTTCTCACCAGTATATGGGAAAAACATTTGACATTCATGGTGATTTGATTCCTCAGGTTGGTCCTTTCGACGTCTCTTCTTTGGTAAGGTATCATCAACTATTATATAACTTAACGAATTTTAGAAACAAACCACAACTAAGATTTTCATGTTTAAATGAATACCTGGTTTTTTTACTTTTGATGCAGCAGGATTAACAAAATCAACATCATCATTATCATCAGCATCACCACAGTCTGCCTGTAAAACTGCAGCAGCAAATCAAATAAAATAATAAACTATGAAGGGAAAAAAATGTATATTATATTTAATCATTTTAAATTGATCTATAACATACATTCCCTCTTTTGTTTCACAGCAGCACCTGACAAAGTTCCTTCATGTCTCCACATTTTATTAGAAACAAAACACATAAAAAATATTAATTGTAACACGTTATTTAATCCACTATTGACATTATCTAATGACTACAACATACAATACAACATTGTCTTGTTAATAGATCACAGTGTTACAATTTAAACAATGTGTTATATTTATCAACCTGTTTTTTATTATTATCTAGTCATCGCAATCAGAAAGCACAACTACACTTGATTTGATGATTTTAAACTTGATAGACCCAAGTTTGATTACATTTCTCCAACTTATTCTGCCAATTTTAACAAAATACTATCAGGAACTATAACATTACAATGTTGTAAAACAACACATAATATTCAACATACAAAATCAATACAAAAACACAATCCTATAGTTTACCACATATGTAAAAAACACAACATGCACCAAGATACTGCAAATAATCAAGTAACATATGCAAACACAATGATTTCCAAAACCACAATATTAAAAAAAAGCATAATTAATATAAAAAAACATAGTGGATACAACGTTATACAACAAAAACAAACGTCTACATACACATTATAGTTATACAAAAACTAACCGACTTGTAGAAACAATATTCCAAACAAAATCACAAATCTAAAAACACAATATACTTGAACAACTTCTGTTTAAACATTAAAAATAAAAAATAAGAAATAAACCATACCAAAAATATATGAAACGCATTTACCTCTTCTTACGAATCTATTAGCTTTGCTTGTACAGAATGACTTCTTTCTATTTCCACTTATATGTTTCTTTGCAATTTCCACTTCAACCTCTTGGCTTTTACTTCCTCTAACAGTATCACCTACTTCATCTTCACTGTAATTTCTTGACGATTTCTTACCTATTTAACCAATAGACTTAAAACAAATCAAAACACAATGAAAATAGCAATCAACAACACCATGACAACTTACTTGTAAATCGCAAGGCAACGTTTGCAGTAGACGCCATTGCAAATGTAGTTCCAAATGATTAAGATTAGTACACAAAGCAACAAACACAATCGCAAATTGTATAACTTCGAGCCCTAAGTTTCCGTTAAAACCGAATGTTCATCGTTTTCCCTTTTCTTGACTATTATACAGTTAATCTCAAAACAATAATAAGAAATTACCTTTTTGCCCCCCCCCACACTGAATACCAGTTAAATGAATGTTTAATCTTATTCAAATCTTATTACAAAAAATAGTACCACTTAATAAACCGAACCCAAATATAACATGCATAAAAAAAACATAATTATTTAAATATAGAAAAAAAATTTTAAATATAGAAATTTTTTTTTACTAAAACTTCATTCTTATTCTCATTCATCATCCTATATACAACATACTAAGTACTCACGAAAAATAAGCAATAACTAACAATATCATCAAAACTTAATTCAATAATTAGAACAAAAAACCAAAGAATTTATAGACATCATACCTGTTATTCAAAAGAATGAGATATTGACGTCATTTAGAAGAAGCACATTTATTTAAAAATGGTAAAGGAGACCAAAAAAACACTTAACATAAAGACCTAATAGAATGGGAGAATAGGAATTGGAAAGTTACTAAAATAAGATTGGAGGGTATGGGGAGGGTCATCCCCATGAGGGTGGGCCACCACGTAGGACGCCACATCAACAGGAGTGATGATGGACCTAAAGAGGATGGACCAAGGGGGTGGAGGATGGGCTCCCACACTATTTATAGAAACACTTAAGAAAAAATAAATTGATTTGATTTTAGAGAGAGAGAGAGAGAGGAGAGAAAAAGAGGCCCGTCGATGTCGTCTTCAGGCGACTGAGAAGCCGGGACAATCCTCAGGAGACGGTGTGGGTGACCGGCGCCGGGGCTCACCGAGGAAAGGCCGGCCCCCATACCCTCCAGTATAAGTAACCATATTGATAGAAATCATACATACTGGGAAGGATATAAAGACTACTTTTAATAAGGTATACCTTGTTTTATTTAATCTTATAAAAAATAAAAGAACACTTCATCTATTAGTTACACAAAGATTCTTACATATAGGGATTTGGACTGTCGTTTGGCATGAGCTGGCAGCCCATTTTTTCCTCTCATGTTAAACCAGATGAACCCAATGCTCACTCAATGATTGGTTTGAGATGGACCTATTCTTTTATCTTCTTTAAAACCTATGTTGCACCTAATAAGGATGACACTTTCAAGGCCCATGTTATCCGATTTTTGAAAGCCCATGGGATTTAGATAGTTCTAGAGTATACCTCTTGTTAACATAATAACATGTAATATTTCTATTCATTATCAAAAGTTTTACGGGCAAAAGCTCATTTACCCGTAACTACTATACTCCCGTGTCACATAAAAAAATATACAACTGTTGATGTAATAAGTTTTGATGCGTCTGAATATAAAAAACACAATTATATTAACAAAAATAAAAGACACAAAAGAAAAAACACAATGTTATACCATCAAAATCAAAAGCTTTCGTTAAAACACAATCCTTTCTATCTAAAATAAAATACTTACTATAGTAGATCACTAATTGTAGAACCCATGTGAACACACGGGTAGGTTTAATAACTATCGAAATCAAATATTAAAAAATAGATTATAATACATCGTTTAAATTATTTGTGTTTAGTTACATATATTTATAAAACAATGTTAAAAACAATATGTGTTAGTATTATAAGTAAAATGATAAAAGTTTTTATCTACATCTATATGTAAAATATGATGTTACATTTTATCATCACAACTTCCTACTTTCAAACAATTAAAAGCAACAAAACAGTAAAGCAATCAGAGCCCCATTCACTTGATCACAACACAATATAAGAAGATCATCAACTCATATATGATCAGAAGATCAAAGGGTAAAAGGGAGGTTATTATAAAAAACCCTCACACACTCAACAGAGCCTCATTCACTTGATCAAAACACAATATTCCATGTAAGAGGCGCGTAAGTTTGCTATCACAATATGGAACATGAGCACCTTCTTTCCGTTACTTTTTATCGCCAAGGGTGTAAACTCTCTCAAAGACCTAAGAAAAGAGCCAGGATGATTCAAAGAACCTTACTTGCAATGGAGGTATAACACAGGTGTGTTATTACTCATGTTCAAGATAATCTCTTTCGTGTTCATATGAGCAAGAAGGGAGGAAGACACAAAGGATGTGTCAAACACAATTCAGATGATACAGGTTCAGGTAATAAGAAGAAACCCTCTGTTGAAGAAGCAACCAGTGATAGTGTTTTGGTGGAAAACATGGAGGGGTCGGTCATATTGTCGAGCGTTGTCAGGAAATGCTATTTGATTTCTGACAACCCTCGACAATGTCACCGACCCCTCCACGTTTTCCACCAAAACACTATCACTGGTTGCTTCTTAAACAGAGGGTTTCTTCTTATTACCTGAACCTATATCATCTGAACTGTGTTTGACACATCCTTTGTGTCTTCCTCTTTTCTTGCTCACATGAACACGAAAGAAGTTATCTTGAACACGAGTAATAACACACCTGTCTTCTACCTCCATTGCAAGTAAGGTTCTTTGAATCATCTTGGCTCTTTTCTTAGGTCTTTGAGGGATTTTACACCCTTTCATTGCCATAAAGTCTTCTTCTTTCTCTTTGCTTGATAATGTAGTAAACAATCTGCGCCACAAAACCAAAATATTTCTATGTTTTTGTGGAGACAATTACTATCCAATAAGTTTCAAAACCACATTGAAAAATCATACATAACCTAATTTTCGAGATGTATTAAGGAAAACCATTACCTGATATGTAAACGGAAAGAATGTGATGGCTCAATGATGGTTGCTGTCATTAGGTGCATTGACACCTAACAAAAAGAATGTGATTGCTTAAGTATAATTATAAACTTATTAACAAATGAGACCATATTAATTTAAAATTTAACCTTATGATAACCAAGAGGCAATCTTTGTATAGTCTGAAACATAAGTTATCTTTGAACATGGGTCATTGGCCAAATGAAATACTAAAAAATAGATTATGTCCCTGCATGAAAAACAAAATCGATAAATTTAGGGAAAATGGGATTGAAAGATGATAACCCAACAGTAGAGGATCTCATTCTACAACTCCAATAAATGCAATGGTGTTCTCAAATAATGGTTTCATAGATGTTTGAAAACCAACAAAGAACGACAAGTGTCCACAGTGCTGCTTCTTTGGACATTTATCAGTCTTCAAACATCTAGGAAGCATTATTTGAAAACACCCCTGAATTTATCGAGGCTATAGAATGAGATCCTCTACTGTTGGCTAATCATCCTTCAATAACATTTTCCCTAAATTTATCAATTCTGTTTTTTCATACCTCCCAAAGCCACCTATCCGCCTGCAGAGAAATCGAAAAAGCTTGAAGTATAACCTGTACTTAATTATATGGCACCGGATTTTCACTGATTCAAGAATCTCAACATCACCTAACAACAAAGAACCAATTTACAAACATCTTAATAGCATTCCATAATTCAGATTATTAACTTCTGAATGCACTAACCGGTTTTTCCTGAAGAATTGTTGTCCACTCTGTGTAATGTGGTGTCAATTGTACTGTTATTCCGCTTCTTCGCTGTATTAACACATTAAAATCTTAAAACATAAAAACAAACAAAATGTTGCAAAAAAAAAAAATAAACAAAACACAAATTGTTAGTTATATGCTACCAACCTTGAAGTGTTGCACCGCAGCCTCCACATGTGTACACCAGTTTGTTGCTTATCAAACTAACTGTCATCGTAATCAAGAAATTGTTATTATCATGAAAACACATTTAAGAGAAAAGAAAAATGAATGAAAAACAAACAAACAACATTGAATCTATAAACATCATCCAGATTGCCTTCATTGAATCTATAAACATCATCTACCACAACCCAAAAATCATCACCACAAACAAAACCAACCAAAAAAGATACACCTAAATATGACCAATCACGACTAAGAACAAACAGACCAAGAACATCTTCAGCGATGGTAAAAGTACCTTATCTTTCAGAGTGAACAACAATAAAGACTTGAGACTAACCGCCCTGATCTGTAGGAGAATGTGACAAATTCACAGGAATCAGGTCCAAACGTCAATTTATATGACCGATCTACAAACGAAAAAATGGAAAACTTACCAGCGTCCTCAGATACAGCTAAATACTAACAAAACAACTATGAATTACTTTCATTACCTCATGGCATCAAAATTTACTATAAATAATTTCCAAATTATAAATAATCTCCAAATTGCAAAATTAGCAAGTATTCTACAATAGTAAATGATTCATCTAAATTATGCCTCATCTAATCAAATTGCAAATTCAAACATTAAACAACCATAAATTACCAATTGAAACCAGAGCCACCATCGTCAACCACCATCCAGAAACCCTAAAGGGTTCGAAGACGAACACGGAACAACAAAAAGGTGGGGGCGGCGAGTCTGTGCTACCCATCATCACCATCAGATACTGAAACAAAAAGCTTCCATCATCGCCACATCAAAATCAAAAAAGTAAAATTGAAGATATAAATCTACAAAAAACAAATTCGATTTACCTACCGAGTCGCCGTCATAATCCCAATCGGAACCGCCAGATCTCGCCATCGTAGCCTTAGATGACAAAATCATCTTCATCGGTCTGAGTAACAAAGATAGTGATTCACTGAGGGATTTCTTTGCGGATGACATGGTTCGTGTGGAAGATGAGCAAAATACACCCTAGAATCGGCTGCGATTTTGGAATGAAAAGAAAGTGTGAAGAAGAAAGAGATGGAGATTAAAGTGTGAAGAAGAAAGAGGGAGTTGGGATATGATTACTTCTCACACAGGTGCATTATGCATTTCAAAATTCCCTCCAGAAAAAAAACCAATTTATCATAATAATAAAATCCTATCATATACAAAAGGAATTATGACATCAGCATTGACATGTGGCAAATGTTAGAGATTGCCTACATCAGCTTAAAGTCTCCTATTATAAATTATATATACATAGTCTCACTATCAGAACATTGTGTTATATGAATCTAGCTATATTTAACGTAATATCATGCTCGGAATAAATACAAATAACTGTTGTTAAAATACCACTTTATTACAATTTAATTTATATAATTTTAATTAACATATATGTTTTACTTTATATATTATATATTAGTTGCAAGTATATACCAACAACCATTAACAAAAACATCGTAAGAATATATTATCAACAATTTATAAAAGTACAACAGCGTACAAAATTACCATAATTTAATATTAAATGGATAAAATAATCTAATGTAACATCATTTTTATCTAATAAATAGCGATAAAGGCTGGCGCAACAAAGTCAAACTCACCACATCTAACACACAAATTTCAAAATGATTATCTCAATTTTTCAAACCATAATGTCATCCATTTAATAATTTTTAAACAATAAAGAAAAGAAAAAAAAAACCTAATTTAAGATTTTTTTTAAAAAATAACCAGCACTATTTAAGATCCCTGCAACATATTCATACGACCAAGACTTTCCCCCATTTACATCGACTCTCTCTCACACCATCATTTATTTACTTCTCTTTTTAGTAGTCCCATACAGAAAACTCTACTTTTACCGCTTATTTCCTTCATTTTAACAGTTACATTTACAAACCCCCTTTTATTCATCGTCATTACACCTTGACCAATTATTACAGTTCAGGTCAAACTTGAAAATTGTATCATTTGATTCACCTTAAATTTTTTGGACAAAGATGGCGTCTTTCAAGAATGACAGGGACAAAAATGATAAAAAACTTGAAGTTTGGTCTGAATTGGCATAACTAAACAAACTACAAGGCCAAAAATAAAATTCAACTAAAAACAAATATAACTTTAAAAATTTATACAGGAAATTCCCAAAAGATTTCATTAAGGATTATATTATCTTATATCTTATATTTTTTATATATATATCTACCATATATTTGAAAGTAAGTTGGGCTGATGTGGCACTCAATAATAAGGCATCAAATATGGTTTTTGGCTCCAAAACTCCCTTCTCAATCTTTTAACATGGAATGGAGCATCCAGCCTAAAAACCCGACCCATTTTTTCGGATCCTATAAAAGTCTTCTAAATATTTGTTCATCTCTAACAATCCTCACATCTTCTTCACGTTTCCCCACAAAACCTTTCATCATCACCAAATCTACACTTCATATCTCAAATCTTCAATCGATCAAATCTTCATTTCCAACACAAAAGAAACATTTCTTCTCTTAAACCTGGTTATCTCCACAATCTTCATTACTTGATTCTTCTCCGAGAAGGTATGGTTACCTTATATGTTTGTCTTTCAAGATTTTTATGATTTGGATGATGTTCATGGTTTATTTCTAATTATCTTCATCGATTAAGTGAGGATTATCTTCACAATCTGCATCAGTTGATTCTTCCCCGAGAAACTATGGTTACCGTATATGTTTTTTTTTGTACTAAGACTTGTAAGATTTTGTATCAATTGTGTGAAGTTCATGTATTTTATGTTATTATCTTTGTCGTATATGTGAAGATTCTACTCCGATTATAATTTTTTTGATATTTTGTTTCGTATTTAGGTATGCTTTTCATTTATTTATTTATTTTTTTTTTGGATATAGGGATCTGATTTTTTTTGTATATTGCACTCTGACTCTCATATTTTGGATGTGTGGTTGAGTGTTTTATGATAGATTAGGTTTTCGATATTTGTTGATTTTATTGCTAGAATGGTTTATGATATGGGTTTTCTATGTTTATGACAACCTTGAGTTTGCTGGTTTTTTGACCTATACATGCAATGTTTAATGTCAAAAACTATAGCCACTTTTATCCGTGATTAAAGAACATATATCTCTAATACTTCATTAACACTCTTGTAATTTTTAAAACCTGTCATGCCCTTACCATTCAATCAAGTATGCCCTTATGAACCCTTAACAATACAAGCCTTAACCATGGATGTATGTTTGTACTACTTTTAGTGATAGCTGATAAGATATGTCTTAACCATGGATGTATGAATGAATTACTTTTACTGATAACTTATAACATAGGCACAAACTAAAAGGAATAAACTTTAGTTAACTATTGCATGCAGTTAGAATTTCCTGAGCTGAACATTTCGAATAATAAGGATATTCATAGACCTGAAAATGATATAAAGTTTAAAGATTTGATAAAATACGATGTGATATATGACATAGCAAGTAACAATGAATAAGGACATCCGTAGCACTTAACATAGTGCAAAATACATTGACAGTAGAAACACTTGTTTAGTTGTCACAACATAATATATCAAAAAATTTAGTTTATAGCATTACACTTTATTAGCTGACTATAACAACTACAACATATATCTTACAAAACGACATGACTTTTCGTGCATTTGGAATTGCAGTCTGCAAATGGCACCATCTTTCTGCGTAGTGTTAAAACGACCATCACGTTCTCGACTGGTACACATCCTATGAGAATACAATTAAATATAAATAATTGCTTACTGGTTTTGTTTATCTTTCACACACTTATATCGTAAATCTTTCAGCCACTACCTCCATCAATTGGGTTCTTTCATGACAAAGAACTACAAAACAAAAGCAAAATTTGTATACAGGCAGATAACGGGCATCATTGGGACGTCAACATCAGGAAAATAAACAGAGTATACTACTTTGCAGATGGCTGGAAAAATATTGTTGATGATTTAGGGCTTGATGATGTTTGTTTGATAGTATTTGAAGCTCACAGTGAATGCAAATACAAAATCAAAGCCTTTAAAGATTCACGTCAACTGGGACCATCATTCTGCGATGCAATATCCAAACGATCGGAGAAACACATTGTACACTCTCAACCATGAACTCCCAAAATAACTTAAAACCACAAATGTGTTATAATTTACATAACAAATAACTGCATCTCATCTGTCTAATATAATAATTGCAGAGGCTCCCTAAAAACTTTCTCAAAGACAATATGAAAAATAAACCCCCAAACATGTCAATACAACTATCTGCAGGTGAAGGACATACATGGGAATTAAAGATAGAGAAAAGAGGAAGACGATACTATTTGACAGATGGATGGATGAATGTTATAAAAGACATGCAGCTAAAATTCGGCTACATTCTCGTGTTTGACATAATTCAAAATCCAAAGCTGACGATGACTGTTTTCCATCCTGATGGAAGTGAATTTATAATCCCAAAAAAAGAACCTGTTGAACAAAAAGAAGCGCACACGCATAACCAAGGATGCCACAACAAAGCACCATCATCTACTGCAGACAACATCACATTTGAAAAGACTGCCACAGAGAAATTCGTAAGATATCCGATACAATTTTTAACTATAATCACAGTTCACTTATATGCATTGAATTCTAACCAACTATTCCATATACTAACATTGTTTATTATACTACTTGAAAAACAGTTCATCCCAGATGAAGTTGTTAAAAAGAAGAAAATTGCTCAGACACGCACTTTGATAATAAAAAATCAAGAAGGAAGTTGTTATAACCTGGGAGTCAAAATTCATTCATGTAGAGCGCGAAAGGAATATCTGGTGAATGAATGGCTGCAATTTATGGCAGAGAATGATATATCTTTTGGAGATAAGTGCACTTTCAAGATCTTAGAAGATGAAGGTATGATATTACTTTCAAACGTTTGCAGGTTAAATTAATTCACACAGCCAGAAGCAGATTCAGAACCAACTTGACTTATTTTTGCAACAACTAATATGCAGTATGGTTGGTGATAGTTTTTTTTTTGTTTAAATTAACCGTCGTTAAACATGAAGGCTTATAACACTTTCCCTAAACTTCAAAAAACAATGTATTTTGTATTGGTAATACCCGTACACAATGATAATCATCGTTGCTCTACTTACATTGCTGTTTATCATATTGTTTCAAAACGAATATGTCCTTGCAAACAAATAGTAAATAATAATTTTGTATGAACTAACATGTTAACGTAACATATAGCATCTGCTATAGACCACTGTAATAATCACCACAAAATACAGACCACTCAAACATATATCAACTACTATATCCCAATAGCAGTAATAAACTGCATTTGATGCCAATGGTTGTTTAATATGTAAACATGTCTATAAGTGTGATGGATTAAAAAATATATACTGGTTTACAAATGTTTCTACTTTTACATAAATCATCAAACAAATGATAAGTAATACAAATTCAAAACGAATAAAAATAGCCAACCACAATTAATACTACAATGGAGTCCCAAAAATGTTCCCAATAACAATAGAAAAATAAAACTAAATAAAATTGAAACACTTTTTAAAATAATAAACACAATAAACAAAATTGCTAACAATATAACAGCAAATAAAAATACAAGAAAATAGCACTACCCAATAGCTGAATCAACAATCTCTAAAAATAATGCTCCTTTACGACCAAATAATGCTCCTTTAAGCCAACAAAAAGAATCAACATGTTGAAGGTATTCAAAATCTTGTACACTCATGTATACTTCAGCAATATTCCCAAATTTGGGGAGCAAAATCAATTTGCCATTTGCCACATCCGATGCTCCACACCATTCCACAAATGAGAATGTTTCAACATTTGGGAAAGACGACACCTTAGACCATAAATTATCTTGATATTTGAAAAGACTCGCATTAACATTAGGCCAGATTTCAACAACAAACATACGAAGCTTATTGTTAACAGTGAGAAAATGTCCGTCATAAACATACAGGTCATTAACTGGTGGAAAAGGAAACCTCTTAAACGATTCAGTAATTACATCAAAACCAATTATATGAATGTCACCCCGTACCCTCACTTGTTTAACAGTGAAATATAAGGTATTGTTCACAAAGGAGCCAACAGACCAAATATAACACCCCGCTGCATATTTTTCCCAATAAAAAAGTCTACATTTCTCCAAGTGCCGAGTCGTCGTGAATAAACACGAGCAAGATCATAATTACGACGACGTTTAATGTGTAATATTTTAAGATCGGAGGATGTATCAAAATACATACCAGCTGCATCCGATTGCCAATCATATATACGATCAGAGTCCTCATCGAACAAAATTTTGAAACTCATAGTAGTTGGATTCCAAAGCATCATTTGACATGAAGGCCTTTCGTTGCAAACTAATAAAAGCCCACCAACAGTAGAAATAATATGTAACAACAAATGCCGAGTTTTACCAGGGAAACAAATAGTTTTCCTTGCACCAATGTCTACCTGTCCATCCACTATGCTATCCATAAATATTGATAGTGGTTGAATGGTGATTCGTTTCCGACATTTTGAACTACCAATCCGGCTAGAATGCAAAGTAGCAAACTGACAACTTGATAACTCATCACGCCATTGTTTACAAACACATTTGAAACGACCGATTGCCTTAACTGGGAGTCTAGATAGTATTTCAGAAACTACAACTTCGATTCCAAGGTCTGCCATGCTATAACCTACATTAAAAAGATAAAAATATACATAAAGTAAATACACAAATAACCGTAAGAAACTGCCTTAACTGGAACTCTACTTAGTAAAAGACGTTCAATTATTGTAGTAACTCCTAAACTACCACGTCACATATAAAAAAACACAGCACTTGACTTAATAAGTTTTGAATATAAAAACCAACAATATATTAACAAAAAAAAAAAAACGCCTTACATAAAGTATTATCAAACAACTAAACTGTAAATAAAAAAGACCATTCCATACTCAATAATTGCATATAACCCTTAGCCCAACGTAAATTCAATAGTAATCATTTCACTCAATCTTAAGTCCTATTATATATAATACTTCTCATAACTACATCTTTTTTTTATCATCTTTACAACCTTTGTTTATCTTCACTCAACTCACACAATAAAACACACAATGAAGTAGAACAAAAAAAAAAGATTAGAAAAAAAAACACAACATCATACCATAACAAACAATTGGCTTGCGTATAACACAATACATAGAAAAAAAGACACAACTATAATTTAGAATATATATACAACTAAAATATAACATGTAACTAATCATCACTTAAGTTATCTAGACTATAAAAATAACTGACATTGGAAAAACACAATTTATATATTTATATCTTATATTTTTCTAAACCACTTTACATTAATTACTTGAAAAGATTCAACTGCAAATGAAAAGACCATTTCAATAAATCATCATTGCATCTAAGCTCATATACCAATAAGAAATCATTACTCTTCTTTCACACAAATTGTTAATCCTATTATATATAATACCTCCTAACTACATCCTTGTCTAACCTCTTCAACGACTCTCTATCTTCACTCAACTCTTCTCTATTCTAACTACAATGAATACATCAAACTCCAAAGGTTGGTCTGAACTGTCCCAAGTTAAAAGGGATATCTATGAAGGATTCAAAGGTCAACATGAAGACACAGAAAGAGAGATCAGAGACAGCTTGATTGACATAACACGACTACTTCAACAGCAACTACGGGAGAATAAGAAGATGAGAATGAAGATCATGAGCAACCCACCTTCACATGAACAGTACATTGCTGGATTGCTTCTGTCTGATGAAGAAAGGGACACAGAGGATCTTATTGATAAAGCAAACAGCTTAGCTGACCAATACACAGCAAAAACCAACCAAGGAAAGCAAGCTCTTACTAAATTTCTGGTTTCTTAGACTGAATGCAAATTAGTTTGTTTAATGTGCATGTAGCTGTTGGTATGAGGTTTCTTTCCATGATAGTAGGACACTTCCTTATCTTTTCGCTTTTTGATCTCATACTTAACGACCAACATGATTCCACATCTAATGTATTGACAAATTTTGTTATTATCTATAATTTTGTCAATGAATGATGGTTATATTCATGTTCCTCTTATAAGTTTTTATATATACAACTTAACTAATGTGGAGTAGCATATTATTATTAACAACCAATATCTAAACTGAACTTCAGATACTCACACATAAGAAATCTGAACAATATCAAAACATACGAGAATAAAAAAAACAGAAGAGAAAGTTTATGTCCATAATAAAAAAACATTGAACAAACACAAAACATAAAAACCATCGCTCTAAAATGCAACAAACAAAAGAAACTACATCTCACTCATTAAAATGGGTAAACTTAATCTCTTTCTTACTAACATCTTTCACGCTCTCCACAATATTATTACTTGTACTTTCACAGATGCTCGAGTTCGAAATGACATCCAAATTGTAAAGATCAAGCAATTTACGCTTAGACGTCGTATCTTTACAAACCATTGAACATGTTTTTTTTATCAATTGAATCACCATCGGAACTCATCACAAGCGAAATTGGAGTACCATTCTTCTTATCATCAAGCATACAGCTCTAAACCAAAATTGAAAAAGTTTATTAACTAAATACAACTATAATACTTCAGTTAAAAATTCATAGTACCTGACTAATCCCAGACATTTGTTTAACCACATCAACAACTGATTCATCGTCAGTTATTCTTTGAATCTCGTATTCTTCATCACAATATGTCAAGTTAGTCTCACTGACTTCAATCTTGAATGCAAACAATTTATCCACCAAAGTTTTTAATTCGTTTGGAAATCGCACAGTACCATCATCCTGAAAACATAAAAGATAGGATATATAACCAAAAAGTTAGCTTACAAAAAAATATAATTTGAGAAATAGAAACTAAATATAAATCATACACATGCATACTACCAATGTGTTATCCTGAACCAACTGTTTCGCAGACTTCTCGATAACATGGTTAGCTGTATTATGAAACAAAATAAGAGATACATCACCACTGCTATCCTCAACACGAACCTTCAACCTAATTGATAACATAACAAATAAATTTGAATTCAAACGGATCACATAAACTAAAATAAGGTAACTGATGAAGAAAGTTACAATGTCAAAATGACAACATAAATAACAACAGAATAATAACAATACCTTAAAACCGGTTCATCAATAACATTTTTTCGACAAAATTCATTAGTGCACATATACAACGTATGTTGGTCTTCATCACAACCTCCGTCAGATTTAGTTAAACCCATGTTTTTTGTACAAGCCTCATTTAAACAATTAGGACACTTCAAAGAAAACCAACCAACCTCCTTGGATATTTCCTTTACGGTACCCAGTATGATAACAGATCGTGGCTGTAAAAAATATAAATATATCCACTTACATCTAATGTAAATACGTATTGAAATACCAAACTTGAAATGGTCTATGATTACCTCACTAATTTCCCACACATCATCGATGTTACTAAAAACAACATTCTTTAGAAAATCATCCATAACCACCTGCAAACCGATAGAATTAGAAAGCAGTAATGCATCAACTTTGCTGTCAGTAACTCAGAATCTAATACAAAAACAATGCAGACAATTATCACATAATGCAATGCACTTGTTTTCAAAACAGAAAGAATATGAACTAAACAAACCTTACGAATAAAACTGGACATAATCGAGTATGATATGTTTATTAAATAATCAAGTAATACGATATTTATACACCATAAAAAGCAGTTGATGACACCAGATTTGTAGGAACATGGGCGACAGCACATAAGTAGTAAACCGCTAATACATACCATGATGTAAAACAAATAATACATAAAGTATAGCATGTAAAATAAAAAAACAATAATATAGAAAAAACACAATCATAATACTCCCATATAAAATAAAAAACACAATACTATATAAACACACAATCATAAACACTCCGGATGCTTAGCTTATAATCCAATAAGGGAATTTATTAATTTCTCTGCCACAAAATATTTATTACACATCAAACACAGCATTTAATGTTATACAATAAGATAAAATAAGACACACAACTACAAAAGAATAGTTAAACCTGAATACAAAAGTTCTAATACATACATTGTCATATAATAAGAAATTCCGTTTTGCTCACTGTGGTTTGGTCACTTTAACAGTTTTGCCCCAAACCTTTAAAAATAGCCATTTTCCTCCAATAGTTGGCTATGGTTTTTCCATTTTGCTCCCCGCCTCTAACTCCATCCAAATTGTCTGTATTTCCATTTTGCTCCCCACAGGGAGCAAAATGGATAAACCATAGCAAACTATTGGAGGAAAATGGCTATTTTTAAAGGTTTGGGGCAAAATCATTAAAGTGACCAAACCACAGGGAGCAAAACGGAAGTTTACTCAAAAATCACTCTTCATAAAATAACACAATTTCTTAAAAAATTACACAATAATAACCATTCCAGATAACTACCTCTACATTAAATTTGAGTTAGGATCGGTTAAGAGAGGTTTATTAACAAATGAACACAGCAGTTTACCTTACCATCTTTGTAGGACAACATGCAAGAAAGACTACAACAACTTATTAACCTAAAATCCTGGATTATAAACCGCTAGTACATACCATATATTAAAATTACACGTATTAAAGATTTCATTTAATATAATAACACAATATTATACAAAAGAAGGATAGAACCAAATGATAAACATACCATCTATTTTTACAACTGCCTTTTAGCACACATTCATGAGTTGTACTAAATGATATACATACATGACACATATACAAAAAAAAAAGCAATTGATGATATCAGGTTTGTAGCACTTCTTCACCTAAATATATAGTAAAACAAATTAAACTGAAAATATTAAAAGTTCGAAATAATATATGATTAAATAACACCAATCGGAAATAAATATCCATGCAGACAACTGTTAATACACTTATACATACGGAACTACTTGAAACAATAAACAAAATTCGAAAAAACGACCACCATTCCCTATAATATAGCATAATAATTTCTAATCAATCGGCGAAACAACGGTCTCGATAAATAATGCTTGTTCCACACCAATGTAGGAATCAAGATGTTGAAGGTAATTAAAAACTTCATTGCTCAGCTTAGCTTCAACAGGACGAATCCAAACGTTTCTAAGCAACCACTTGTTGTTTTGAAATATAGTAGACCAACGCAAACTTTGTTCATAACTAATAATATGAATATTATTGATAGAAAACATCTTGATGAAGGCTTCATCTTCAACTTTGTACAAACCAACAGATAACTCGGGAGACCCTTCAACAACAATAAAATGGAGCTTCTTTGCAATGCTCAGAATTTTTCCTGGCCAAGGAGTAACTTCCAAACTTTCAGGAAAACGAATGCTTCTAAAAGTTTCGGAAATAACATTGAAAGCAACTATATACCTCTCGAAAGGGCCAGGATACCAACTTCTTGAACACACGAAATATATGGATTTGCCAGAATAAATTCCGGAAGACATTGAATAACCCCGACCACCGAAATTAACTCCCCTCAAGAAATCTATTTCCCTCCACGTCTCACGACGTCGTGAATAAACACGAGCAGTAACGACATTATTCAACAAATAATATTTGATGTGAAGCACTTTAAGATCATTGGTTTCATCAAAATACATTCCACCTGTATCACATTTTTGAACATACCGCTGAGAAAAGTCTGAGACGGACAACAACTTATGGCACCTGGTTGTTGGATTCCAAAGGATCAGCTCACAGCATCTCGCATTAAAAGACACTAACAACAGCCCATTAAGCGACGCTAGAATACGTAAGAATATAGGGTCAACATTGCCAGGAAAAGTGATCTGTATGCTTGTAAACACATCCAAATTCCCACCTAGTACGTTGTCAACAACAATTGACATACCTCGCAAGGAGAGATATTTCTTATGTGAATTTCCAATTCGACAAGAATGCCTCATCTCAAAAAAATGAGTTGACAGTTCCTTACGGAAATCTTTGCAAACACATTTCAAACAACCAATAGCTTTGGCAGGGAGCCTTGTGAATATTTCATCAAAGATCAATGCAAACCCAAGCTTTTCCATTTTATAATCTATGGGGCTACAATATAAAATATAATAAATGAAATACAATTGAGACAATTTGATATGTAAATGTTTATATATAAACACAATGTATACAACCGCTTTTCATACACAACCGGATG